>CM076575.1:1682786852-1683080509 GCA_034641835.2 Pinus albicaulis | reverse complement strand
ACTGTACCTGCTACTTGTTATGCAACACAAGTTTTGGATATCTGTGGGTACACTGTCTTCATTTTGCGACCACCCTAGGGGCCTTAAAACCCCAAAAATATGTAGATAATGGAAATGAAATGAATACCAAAGGGAAGAGGAGGTTCATGGTACTAACCTGGATCAAACGATGATGAATCCCGTCCACAGAAACGACTGCAATCAACGACTGACGTTCAGGGGAAAAATCAGGTTCAGAGCTCCAAAATGCAAATGGTAACTATGGAATGGTAAAAATGAATAGTGAAACTACTTTTTATAGTCATTTAATTGTTTGCAAGTTAAATTTATTGCTATGACTATAGTTTTATTATGTTTTTATCACGAAACAGTTATTTTTAATCCATTTGATGTTGTTCTAAACAAGAAATACAACAGATGAACAGATTAGTCGTGCAGATTTATTCAAAGAATGACTTGACCACAAAGCATAATTTTTCTCCTTATTTTTAGAGCTTTGTTAAAAACAAAAAAGGATTTGAAGCACACTTTTATCTCCTTTTCGAGCTTCGATAACAGCGAAAAAGGAACCCCTGGAGTCTTCTTTCAACTCTTTCAGACTCCGATAATGTGAAAATATTGCCAAGCACTTGTCTTTTCGAGATCGTTAAATTAAATGAATTGACATCTACTCAGTATAAGTTTAACCCTTTTCCGGACTGAGATGGATTATTTACGAAAAAGGAATACCTTGGTTAAACATGACCAAAGAGGTTCTCTCAGATATTATTTTACACTTTTTCAGGTCTGAGTGACAAATTTATGAAAAAGTACTTTTGGAGTTGTCTTTCATCCTCTTTTTCATACTCTCGAAATATGAAAAGGACCGGGCTATCACTTTCGTTAAGCTCGTTAAACATAAAATAGCGATGGGCTTGTCGATCATTGCAAGAATCGAGTTTCATTCATCGCTAGAATCGTTAAATTATTAAATAGCGATACTTTATTCGCTCGAAGGGTTGAATTATAGATCAAGAAAATGTTATCCTCCTCAAGCTTGTTAAAAAATAAAGAGGTACTAGTTGACAAATGACCAGGGAAAATTTGGGAAAAGTGAGCAAAGTTTCTTTTTGGTAGCAAGTCGCTCTTGAACATGACACTTCTTTCACTCCATGTCCGTGACTGTTTGGGTTGGGTAATCATCTTGACGGTTCATTCACACCTATGGTTCATCATACCTTCACTTCGGTTTTGGGTCAATGCCGCCAACTAATCATAGTGTCTCCGATATGTTCAAGAGAAGTCATCCAAAGGATTAAAACCTCATCCTTCGCAATACTCATAAACCTTCATTGTCATGACCGTCATCCTTGAAAAATGCTATATCAAGTCATACCCTTGTCTACAAAATCGTAACTCAGCTTTGCAATAAGGTGACTTTTTGTCGACGACAAATAATATCCAGGAAGTTTACTTAGAAACATCGTATTCTAGTACCATGAGGCTTGTTACAGCATCGACAAGATCCTCACTTCCAGACTTTTGACCGAAATATTTTTTTTGGCGTTCGACATAAAATCATCTATTCACGCCTTACAAAATGTATTGCAGTACCTTGAGGACCATTGAAATTAATGATGGTTCTTTCGCATTTTTTAACAACTCACATCATTACCTGGTAATCAAATGATCTCTTTCTATGTTTGACGACAAATCATATATTCACATGGCTAGACTTGTACCCGAATGATCGAGTGAATGAGATAAGAAGACCTCGGATCTAGTTTCAGCCATCCGGGCTGTGATTTCAGGATTTGTGTACACATCATCTGTACAGTGACCTTACATACAGATTTTCATCCAAACATGGGCCTATATCTGTAGGCGTGTCTGCATCTAGGCAACATTCCAATGTAGACGACTTTCTGAATTATGTACATGTTATTAGATTGTTTTATGTGCTGACTATGGGAATGCCTACCCTCAGAAATTATGATCAATAGAGGATATATCATGATGTAATGTATTGTAAGACCGATGTGTGACCACTACAATTTCCGTTTCCAAATTAATACAAAGGTAAATAATCTCAATCAAATGTTCTTATTATTTGGATCCTATGCTTTAGGGGGCATTTGTTATAGGTCAATTTCGGCACCATTCCTAATGACCTGGTTAACCGGGTATCATCTATAGGACCAATGATCAAGGGTCTATCATTCCTAATCATTTCAGTTGCTACATGCCCTTAGACAAAAAACAAGACAAATCAAGCAAGACTTTTTTTTGGTTTTTAAGCTCCTGTGGTTATCATTTCTTAAATAGCTTCCCGGATTATCCATAGTATTAAGGAACATTTATTAACATTTCGAATCCCAATGGGGATCCATCATCAGGACATTTGAATGAATAATTGAGAGAAGGGTTTTAGACCATTAATAGTGACGAATTTTATGAAAAGAACCGACCAAAGTTTTAATAATTTTTATTTTTATTTTTATTAATTTTAATAATTTAATTTCTAATTTAATAAATTTTATTTTATTTTTAGATCAATAACAATAACTACTAATTATAAAATTATATGGGTAAAATACTAAAATTATTACAGGCTTTTAGAAAATAATTGATAAAATCAAAATTAATTAATATATAATAAAATAAACTAACTAATATATTAATAATAATATTTATTTACTAAATAAATATTAATTAAGTTGATAATTATTTATTTTATTATATAACTTTACTAATTTTGTTAATTTTATTTAAAAATATATATTTAATTTATTATAATTTAATTTAGGATTTTTACTAAGGTTAAAAAGATGCATAAAAATATATACATATTAATAAAGTAATTATTTATTTATTTTTATTTTTATTTTTAATTATGAATATTTAATTAATTATGTCTATTTTATTTTACTAATTAATATTTATGTTAGGGAAAATTTAAGGGATATAGTAGATACTACTAATAATTATTGATTAATTTATTTATTTTTATTTTTAGACAAAACAAAATTTAATTAATGAGGATAATTATTAGAAGAAAGAACTTTAATTATTAAAACCATATTAGAATTCAAAAGAGGAGAAACATACCTGAGATTTATACCTGAAAAACTAGACCTGGGAGGATGGCGCCTTTGAGGAACAGATTTGTCTAAGAAGAGGTCTCCAAGTGTCATTGATTTCAACTCCCCCATCCCTATTAAGATTATCTAGATGTTTTATAATCTCAAGGGCCTCTCTTATTTTTCTTCTTTGATAGTGCTCCTCTCTCACAATGATCCTTGCATCTTCAAGACGCACTTGATGTTTGGTTATCGAAGAGTGTTCTGCAAGGGCTGAGGTGCGTGATCGTTCATATCTAATATCAGCTCCATGCTCTTTAAGTCATTTCTGAAGCGAACGCCCAGTCTCAACAATATAACTTTTCCTGCACGAACAGTCAATTTTGTACACTCCTTTGAGTTGTTCAGGGCTTATGCCATCTTTAATTGATCGCATCCTTTGCCTAATAGTCCCTGTTGTTGAAAATTGCGCGAAAATATCGTTCCTTCTCAGAACGTTGGCGATTTTATCAGTAACACCCTTAATGTATGGTAGAAAAACCCTACCCCCGTTTTCTTGAGGTCCGTGGCGATTCTGAGGTAAGATCGAACCCTTAGCTCTTTTTAAGGCTTTTTTGATATCTCTTTCTTTATAACCTAAATCCCTAAATATAGATGACAAGTGACTAATTTCTTCGCTCAGGTGTTCAGCATCAGAAATCCTCATGGCTCTGACAGCAAGGGTATTAAGGACACCAAACTTTTAAGTTGGATGATGGTAGGACTCGGCATGGAGATAGCTATCAGTATGGGTTCTCTTTCTAAACACTCGATGCCCTAAATTTCCATCCTCATTCCTAGTGACAAGAACGTCCAAAAAAGGAATGCTCCTATTTTCTTCAACCTCCATAGTAAACTTAATTTCTGTGGAAATGGAGTTAAGGTGATTAAAATCCCTTCAAGATTCTCCTTCCCATGGGTCCACTTTATGTTGGTGTCGTCTACAAATATTTTCCACCAATCTGTTTTTAAGGGATATGAGGCAAGGGCCTTCTTCTCAAAGTGTTCCATGTATAAGTTGGCGACAATAGGGGATAGCGGAGATCTCATTGCGACACCTGATACTTGCTCATAGAATTCCCCTTGGAAGCTGAAGAAAGTGGGGCATAGGCAAATCTCTGCAAGCTTGGTTGTTCCTGGATCAGTGACGTCTTTAATGACATGAATTGCCTCATCTAAAGGAATCTTAGTGAATAATGATACCACATGAAAACTAACCAAGATGTCGTTTTCCTCAACCTTATGATCCTTAATGATCTTGACAAAATCGCTCGAGTCATTTATGAAAGAGTCAGTATTCCCAACAAGTGGTTTCAGGATCTTAGCAACATAATTCGCCAGCTCATAGGTGGGGGATGCTATGGTATTAACAATCAGTCTAAAAGGGATTCCTTCTTTATGAATTTTGGGTAATCAATAAATTCTTGGCATGACCTCACAAGAAGGGGTCAATTTTTTAACTTGTCATCCAACCCCCGAATTCTTCGATTACTTTCTTAATCCTCTTAATACCTTGGGCATGGGTTGGAGTTAATATGGGTTGGAGTTAAGTTTGTTGTAGTCGTTACAATCTAGACAATCATTCATTTCCAACTCAAGAAAGACTTCTCACCAAGCAAAGGTTTCCATGGTTTGAATATTATTATATCGCATATGAGAACTTACCAACGCAGGCTTAAGGGGCCTAAGTGCGTTGCATATGAAGATAGCCCCATGCAAAGTCAGCTTCCAAAGCACTTCCCGATATTCACAAAATGCGTTGATCACATTGGGAGAAAAATTATCATTGTTCCGTAATCTCCAATTGGCCAAGGCTCTCTGTAATCTTTTCACGGTCAAGCTTCAGATCCAAGTGTCCATTTGACATCTACATGACTGGAAACATGTCTTTCCTATTATTGGAAAGTAATTGATTGCAAAACAACCTACAGTTCATCTATAAATTGAGCATAGATCTAAGTACTTGAAGAGGAAGAATTTGAGTAGATAAATGCTGGAGAATTTTCAATTGAGAGCTAGATTTGTGTAGCTGCTGTTGGAGATATTTATACTGTGATGAGGCTTGGGAACGTTGCTGGAAGGTCACTTCAAATTAGTCACTAGGTTGTAACCTCTCCTTATATCATCAATAAAGAGTATTGCTTATTTTTCCCTACATGCATCTGTATTAGCTTTGATTTTCCATATTGCAAGATCTTGGTTGATGTGTATGGTTTATGCTTTACTGATTTAGCTAACTAGCTTGAATAGATATCTATATTATTGCATCTTCTGCTATTTCAATGTTCTTTCTTGCAGGAAGAATTTAGCCCAAAAAATTGCTTGAATTTGAAGCTGCAATAGAAGCGATAAGGAGCCATTTGGAAGCGACTGAACAAGTAAGCCTCCAATCCTCTCTGTGTATCTGTTATGAGTTAGGAGAAATAGTCATATAGTCTTTCACCTGTTGTTCTAGACTAGCACCTATCTGGGTAAGCGTGATTTATCCGTAATTCACGATTCTGGCCCAACAAGTAGTTACCTCTCACCTCATTTGGACATCAATCACTCACACATTCTTCTCTCTCTTCTTCTAATTGGGTCATACAACTATTGGGTAGCTTCTTTCTCTCACATATGTGGCAAGAAGGACATAATTTTAGAGTTGAATTGCAAGCTAAAAATTTCAGAGCTCAAGGCCAGTTTGACCATCATTGACCGAGGTATTCTAGACCAAGATTGAATTCGATTTTTGGTGGAAAAAAATATTTTTGCAGGCCATACAAATAGGCACAAAAACCAAGAATTTTCGGGCTAAATCACATAATCAAAATTGCAGAGATTTCAGAATTTTGACCATCGTTGACCAACGTCGATCGAGACCTTCCACACATCATTTGGCTTTGATATTTTGGGGAAATGTATGTCTCAGCAGGCCGCAGATTTTGGCACAAAAATTGACGTTTTCTGAGCTCTTTGACCACAGAAAATTACAACAATTTTCTCTTTCCTTTGACTGAGTTTGACTAGACTATTTTGGGATGATTTTGACCTTCTGATCAGGCCCAGTTTGATTGGAGAATGCTGAGCTGTTTTGAGGACATTTTATTGCTTCTTTGATCAACGTTGAATTTATAGTTAGGGCTCATTTGACTACAAAATTTGACAAAGCTGATTTGACTGTGTATTGGGCAAGTGAATTTTACTTTTATACTCTCTCTCTCTATGGAAATATTGAATAATAATAAGAATAATTGGTCAAAGGGATTTCCCCACATTTGGGTTTATCCCTGGCATCCGCCAAATCCGGTGTTCTCTTGTGTTGGCTTGTATTCTGCATTTTATATTATGATCTATTTACTTTTACTGTCAATGTGATTGCTACTGGAAATAATTGGAAATTGTCATTGGGCCGCTAAAGGAACATTGAAGTAAATTTTGCTAAGCATAGAACATACCACTTTTATCTAAAATTAATAGTTTTCCTCATGGTATTTTGAAGTAATTCACAGCCTCAAAGATGTATTTCCAGGTAACGACTCCAAACCTAAATCCATACATTGTTTTGTAAGTTTATCGAGGTTTGAGTTTTCATTTTATTTCTTTATCTAGGATTCCTTATAGGAATATACCTTGAAATTACATTTTTTTTTGGTATGTTTATCAGGGTTTCAATTTTCATTTTATTTCTTTATTTAGTGTTCCTTGTAGGAATATAATCCGAATCTACATATTCTCATTTGCTTCAAATTCAATACCTAACATAAATTGTTGTTATTATGAAACCAATTCAACACAGTTGATTGATCCCCATAAAAAATACATGAATATGGTATTGTAATTTAAATGCAGACTTAACATAGGTTAATATCACATGCCCAAATCAACCTAAAAGCGTAACCCTTGTGAAATGAGAATTATTTTATTTATCTACAGTAAGGATCTATTTAAGGTCTAGTAGTCACATTAGTATGACGATATTAACAAAAATAACTGGCATTGGACACAAAATATATTGACATGTGAAAATATGTGGGGTTCCCACTAATAATTATATGGTTTTGTTTAAAGATGTATGCCATGTTTTTGCAGGTTTTCAATAACATTGTAGTAGCCCTCCACAATAGTCCACTTAAGACTCCTCCCAACATTAAAAATTTATAAAGTTTGGTATATTTGTAATTGGAGATATTCAATGGATTTTAGTGCAATGATAAACAAGTTTGATTGAGGAAGTTGATTTTTTATGTAGTACATGACTTAAATTAGAATCATAGGTCATAAAGCCAATTATAATAATTGGTATAAGCAATCATTTTGAATATCTATATAGACCACTGAGTTTCAGTTAGGAAGGTAGCATTGGAAAAATTGCAATGCATGTGAAATATGCAAAAACAATAGATCTAGAACCTAATAAAAGTGCACTACAATGAATGCTACAAGAACAATAAATATAGAGCCTAATTTTGAGTTTCCAATGTAGGTAAGTAATGTTGGATATTTTAGATTTTTTATTTTAAATTAAGAAATCTCACATGTTTAAAAGTAACTCCATGGTTATGCTAAGAAAATAGGGTAACTAAATCAAAATAATTCATTATGCTATAAAAGTTTAGAAGTTGCATAGGGTAAACATAAACTACAAATGCATCTAGATGATGCAATAATGGAGTGTGATACTTCAACCCAGGTAATGGCACACCTCCATATTTCACTAACATAAACCTTCCTAAACTATACATGGAAGTAAGGTAGAAAATTAAAATTTGTATGGGGAAACTTGTGCTAAGCTTTATGGATCAATTTTACTAAGAAAAAGCATATTCTACACAGGTCAATTACCAACTCATTTGTAATATTTGTCTTGATGCTTTTTTCAGCTGGGAAGGTAACTCCTAAACAAAAATGCCGCTCTTTATTCTTTAGAGTTCCATTGTCGATGAACTACCAATATATGGGTCCTCAAAGCATGCCATATTGATACACAATTTGTTCTTCTCATTTACAATACTTTGTGAGTACTATTTCTTCATGCAACTTATGGGGAAAGAGGCATCACATGTTTCTATGGAGTGTTCTTTTTAATCAATCCAATTCTGGTAGACTTGTGTTCTAACTTGGAACATGTTTGGATAAGGATACCTCTTAATTTATTGTGATGCTTGGATTTCTTAACAACTCATTCAGTTTGCATCAATGCCATTTTTGGTGTACATGATTCTTAGAAAGGAAGTTGCCACATAAAATATGACCCTTTCTCAAATGACTAAATTGTGATTTTGTTCAAACCCATAAAGAGAAGGGTAATACCATGATATTTCTCCTAATATTGGGAAAATTTTGACTTTTTTTTTGTGTTATTTAATGGTTGTTTGAATGAGGGAATATGGTTGTAACTTGGTGGTCATCCTTCTTGGAAATCATCTGTTTTTCTTTCCATGAGATGTATAAATCACTGAGCTGCTTCCCTTCCAATTCATAAGCTCATACCACTAGTCTATTTATAAGTTTAATTGCTATGAATTCCTTGTTTATACAACATTATAAAGTATGACCTCTTATGGATAAGAGAGGTATATAGAAAAACCATAAACCAAAATTGAAATACTACAAAACAATTGGGCCACACCATTTGAAAATTGACATTAAATTTTAACATGCCTTGCTACTTGGCATATTGCAGTTAAGTATCAAGGTGTAATTATTACTATCGGAAGGCCTCATTGAGAATATTGTGGATATTTTCCTTCTTATACATGTCTATAACCGTCTTTCAATTTCCTTATTTTAACACATAAATTCCCTTTTAGTTTCCATAGAATTACCTTACAACCTATGTAGTGTATTTATTATGAAAATTTATTTATCTGTATAAGAAATAAAAGACTTTTTAAAAGAAGGCACAAGCACTCAAAAATATCCAACATTACTTTCACCATCTTTAGCTGCTCTGTTGAAATATCTTCCACTTTTTATCCAAAAGCAAGTAATTGTATTTTTCCGATTTTTTTTTTCATTTATGTCACTTTCTACCATTCAAATATGATTTATAGAGGTAATGATGACCTTGAAAATGCAACTTATCGAAGAGATAGAGACAAAGGGATTGAATTACTTATCATATGTGTGTACCATTTTTTTATTAAATTTTGAGAAAACCTTGATATTATGATATGATTTTAGTTTTGGTAGTATGATAATAAGAAACACTACCCATAATGATTTAGATAAAATCCATTTTAGCTAATTCCCGTAAAAGGATTCGAGAATTAAACCTATCTATATTTCATCCCGCTTTATAACATTTTGAGACATTTTGATTGCTCATTATCATGTTTAAATTCAATCATTTGGCCTTTAGAGGAAAGAAAAACATTTTATATGTTTAATGTTATTGGAAAGATAGTTTCAATTAAAGCCAAATGTATGCTATTAGTTACATTTCCAATAAAACTTGGTATGTTACAATCCCAATCAACATATTATGTAAGTCAAACATCTATGGCTTTTCAAAGAAACTTAAATGCAAGTTTGAGAGTGTATTTTTATAATGGGAGATCGGTGTCAAACATTTGGTACTTGTTGAAGAGTCATCAATTGTTATATGTAGTTGATATTACATTATATTATTCCAAAGTTTTTACGAGTCTAGAAGAAGAAATTCATCAAAATATTTTGATTTCTTCCACATATTTCTCTATCGTATTAAGAGTACTGGTGTCATATTCATTTTGTCTATAGTTGATATTACACGATACGATTCCAAAGTTCATATGAGTCTAGGAGAATAAATTCATCAAATTTTTTTTTTTGCTTCCATAGATTTCTGTATCAAATTAAGAGTGGCGTGATAGTCATTTTGTTATGCAGATAGACTAAAAATGTCGTTTTTATTGGATTCTTAAATAGGTAGAATTTGAAAAACTTCTAGCAAAACTAGTTTAGGAGGAGCTAGGGAAGCAAAAGGTTTGTTGTTCTCTCTTAAGTTGTAGAATAATCGAAAAAGTCGCATACTATGATGACCTAAGTGGATTTCATTGATTTGTTAACAACATATGTCTGATGCACACTAGTAGTTTAGGGATCTAGGCTTGTAATATTTCCAGAAGCTTGAGATTTTACCATGGTTTCAATTTTAGAGTTGTTTTTATTGAACTAAATAAAAATTTATATAATCTGACAAATCTAGATTCTTATGTGATATTCCAACAAAGTATCTTGACTTTAGTGAGTGCTCTTTTTTGCATAAGGTTGCGACTTACACAACTAAGGCATTGGAAAATGTGTTTCATTTTTTCGTTATTAATCTAGTGGGTTTTTACCATCTAATTTTGATTGCAACCATGCACTTGTAAGTGTGGTTTACCATTGTAATTACAAAGAGCATTTATATGTGTTTATAGTGACCTAATAAATTGGGAAGCTAGTCAATATTTTTAGAGTAATGTGTACCTTGAACAAGTTGATACTCATTTCTTGGCGTACTCTAGGTCAATTAATGTTGAAAATGCAGCAAGATGATGGAGCTTAGTGAAATGAAGTCGCCTTCACTAAGTGGGCCCACAGGCAAATTCTGGCGCAAAATCTATTTTTAGACTATGTCTATTTTTAGACATATGGAGCATGGTTCGGGGATTCCAGTTTGAGATTCTTGAAGTATGTGTCATGTTGGTAAAAATAGATGAGACTCTATTTTTGAGGTCAAAGAGGTTGAAGTCTATTTTTAGATTGCCTCTCCTTAAAACAGGGAAGTCAAATATTATTTACCCTTAATAATATTTAGACTATAAACTTCAGTTTACTCTCTTGGAGCACTTCAGTTCGAGCTACAGAAGTGGCTCATGCATCTGACAGAGGAATCACGTGGTTCCCAAGGGTTTGATGGCATCATGCATGGTTGACTTCAGCTGGACTTCAGTGGCAGAAGTTTGGAGGAGTTAATGAGACAGATAGTGGAGTTGTGTTCTGTTTATTTTAGTTGAACTAGTTGAGATTAGTTTAACTAGCTAATCAATTAGTTATGAGTGGAGTGAATTAAATATTAATTAATTCATTAATTAGTAACTCATTATTCAACTCAAGAACACATCAGTTCACTACAGTGTATGATCAGTTCAGTGGAGACCAGTGAAAGAGGTAGATGAAAGGGTGGAGTTAGCTATCAGTTGTGACTATACCGTTGCTATTTGCAACACACAGATAGGTGGAGTAAGCCCATGAGGATTGTGCAGTTCAGGCTGGTGGTTTATCTATATAAAGAGGCCATCCCATAGCATTGAAACATGCAATAGAGGCAAGGCAATTGGCGGTGAGTTTTGAACCAGTAACCTGTTCAAAACTGAGCTAGATTGTGAGTAACTGTATGAGAAAGTACCGAGTACTTGTGAGGAGTATTGTACTGAGTTTGTTACTTTATTTCTCCATTATAATATACACAATAGCTGCGGGGTTTTCAGCTATAAGCTTTCCCCATACATACTGTGTTAATGTGTATGATGATTTGATGTGTTATCGCTTGATTTTATTTCGCATGTGTGATGATCTGAGTTGGTTGAGTGGAAGAGATTATGTGTTGCATATAAATTCGAATTGTATGTGATCAGGATAGTCTCGGTGGATAATTAATCATTATTCAGCAAATTTCTACAATTAACATGCTGATACTCATTTATTCAATATTGTCATGCATTCACTAAACGATTACATGGCTACCGTCGAATGGCTACCGTCACAAACCCGATTCATTCACAAACCCGATTCGACCATTTTTCAAGTGGAGGTGTGGGGCAGTTCCATTCACTACATGTCACACTTTATTCCAATTTAGACACAATAATACTTCATTTTGTATAGATTGTTCTTTGTTAGCATGGTCTCTAACTAGGCTTCTCTCCTTTAAAATTTTACATCAAGAATTCAATTTTTTTATTATGTTGTTCAATTGCATTAGTCTATGCTTGTTTTTGTGCAAATAGGCCAGGATGACTCATGAGATGCGACCTAAATGCGACCTAAATATTCAAACATGGTGATGCATTGCTGGTTTGCGGATCTGATAAGTTATTTAAGACATGGATAATTTATTTTTTATTAAGCTAAATAATATGGGTCACATCACTATTTATTTTATAAATATTATCCCACTATGTGTCGAGCATCTTTTTTTTTTGTAAGTTTAGTGGAAATACATCTTCATCATGTCCAATATATCACCCCGATCTGGGCGGGGAATTGAACCGGTGACTTCACATCAAGGAGTGCCTTAAAAAAGCACCCACTCACTGTCTATCCAAGACCCCGTGGACGTGTCGACTATATTTTAAAAATCAATGCATATATATGAAAATTCAAGGACTTCCATAAATTCTCACATAATATTTAAGGGTGCTAGCTCAATGTAAGAGCACATGCAATAAATCAAGAGGCTAGTGGTTCAATTCCACTATTCCCTAACATGAGTTCATAAATGATATTGCAGTTTATTTTTAATTAAATACTTTTTATATTGATTTATTTCAATGGTGAAGTATTTTTATGGATTCATTGTTTTATATAATCTGTAACAAGACAAAAGTGATAATGTATTGTTTTTAAATATAATTTTGTATTGTGTCATTATCTCTGTAAAGATAATATATCTTTAATCCGACCTATTTTCTCTAGAGAGACACAAATGAAATTGTCTCATAAGAGACAATAATGCTTGTGTTAGATATTGTCTTTACAGAGATAATTTTTTAAGACAATAATTTGAGACACTCGGTTAAAGACAATATTAAAGACAATACAAAAGTTTTTTTTGTTGGTCTCAAGTTAAGACAATTTACACAAAAATTGTCCCAAGTATTGTCTTAAAATCCCCATCTATGTTGTAGTGATGGGCTGAATGGTTTCTTAATGGCTATTACCTCGACGAGAAATAAACTCTGTATTGATTTTATAAAATAAACATTGGAATGACAAAGATGTTGCAGAGAAGCATAAAATTGTTTAATGTTTATGTGCCAGAGAAAAAAAGGGCTTTGTTAGCATTGGGGTTTAGAACATTCTTCTTCAAATTGAAATGAGCGAGGTAAACCTCTTAAAGAACCCTCTCTTCATTTTTGTTTCATATTTAAATTTTCAACTCTTAAGTTGTTTGCTTTCATTCAAAAATGTGTTGGTGCTTTGCAAGTTTGATATTGCGAATGCTTGAGTTGCGCAAATACTGGCTTCATGACCATACCCATTCTCATTTTTCATTTACTTCTCATTGCATATGAGCAGTTGATTTATTACTAGAGTTTTGGTAATTCCACACTCATATACTTTCCACTCTTGTTCTTGGCAACAACCAGATCGGTGTTGAGGGCCAGAGAAGGCACTTGCAGGAGCCGACGATCTCTGCGTGATAACCACCGAGGAAATTCCTGCATGCCATCTTGATCAATTAAGCCAAAGTTTTCATATAATTCTTGATATAGACCATCAATATTCATCTACTCTGCATTTTCCTTTGCCACGAGCATTCTCCTATTTTGCATGGGAGGCTGCACTGCTGTAAAATTGTTAGTCTCTTTTTGATGGTTATGACCATGGTGACCATTAATGGTAGAGATCTTGCACAAAATATGGAACATTTCCAAAGAATTTCTAACCAATTCAGATAAATTCATTGATTTTTCTTCAATTTGGTTCTTGAAATTAACACTAAAGTTCTCATATGCTGGAAAAATTATCTCTTGAAAGCCATCCTGAAACGTGTCGTGGTTTTTCAAAGTTGCACTGAGCCAAGTGCTGACATCTGATATGTTGTATGATTTGAGATTCATGGAAAATTTCCTCATATTGTCTATTGCAACATTGAGAAGATACATGGTAACTTGAAGAAGCTCCACACAATCTTGACAGGCAACCATTTCAGGGTCCTTTTTGTTCCAATTATGGGTTGTCATGTTTAGAGACATGGCCTGATATAGCTACTGTACTCGATCCATGGTCAGATTTAGTGTAATTTGAGCAAGATATTTGGGTTCCCATACTTGTTGCACACTAGGGTAAGTGACTAGACAAAACCGATATTGCATTGTTTTTAAATATAATTTTATATTGTGTCATTATCTCTATAAATTTAATATGTCTTTTTTCCCAACTATCGTCTCTAGATATACATAAATGAAATTGTCTCCTAAGAGACAATAATTCTTGTGTTAGATATTGTTTTTATAAAGATAAAATTTTAAGACAATAATTTGAGATACTTGGTTAAAGAAAATATTTAAGACAATACACAAGTTTTTTTTGGTCTCAAGTTAAGACAATTTACCCAAAAATTGTCTCAAGTATTGATTTAAAAACCCCCTCTATGTTGTAGTGATGGGATGAATGGTTTCTTGATGGATATTACCTCGACGAGAGTAATAAAACCTGTATTTATTTTATAAAATAAACCCTGGAATGACGAAGATGTTACAAAGAAGCATAAAATTGTTTAATGTTTATGCGCCAAAGTTAAAAAGGGATTTGTTAGCATTTAGGTTTAGAAAATTACTCTTAAAATTGAAATGAGTGGGGTAAACCTCTTAAAGAATCCTCTCTTCATTTTTTTTTCATATTTAAAATTTCAACTCTTAAATGGTTTGCTTTCATTCAGAAATGTGTTGGTGCTTTGCAAGTTTGATATTGCAAATGCGTGAGTTGCCCAAATAATGGCTTCAGGGCCATCCAAATTCTTGTTTTCCATTTAATTCTCCTTGCATCTGAGGGTTTTATTTTTTACTAGAGGTTTGGTAATTCCACGTTCATATAATTTCCACTCCCATCCTTGGAAACAATCCCATCGGTGTTGAGGGCTAGAGCAGGGACTTGCAAGAGCCGATGATCTTTGGGCGATAACGACCGAGGAAATTCCTGCATTCCACATTGATCAATTAAGCTGAAATGTTCATAGAATTCTTGATCTAAACCATCAATATTCATTTACTCTGCATTTTCCTCTCCCATGAGCCTTCTCCTGTTGTTTTGCATAGGAAGATGCACTA
Source organism: Pinus albicaulis (assembly GCA_034641835.2). NCBI lineage: Eukaryota > Viridiplantae > Streptophyta > Pinopsida > Pinales > Pinaceae > Pinus > Pinus albicaulis. The sequence continues at coordinate 1,683,065,409 of CM076575.1, read as the reverse complement.
CTGTAAAATTTTTAGTCTTTTTCTGATGGTTATGATCCGTATTTATGCAGGAACACAATGAAATACATAAATACACATAAAAGTAGAGATGTATCAGAAACAAAACTTAATTTCATTCATAGAAAATAACTGAAATATGCTTATAGACAGAATGGAAACAAACTAGCTAGGGTGTTGGTAGCTTATCTCTGAGAAGAGATGCGGTGGAAACTGACCTCTGAACAGTGTTAAAATGAGGCTCTAGGGCCTATTTATTATTGATAAACAATGGAAAACCCTAAATATCCAAAAATATAACCCTAGGAGATGAAGTGCCAAAACTATTGGCCCTGTTTGGGTAAATTGGTACATCAATCTTCCCAGGGACATAACTTTGGCATACGATATTCATTTGATGCACACAATATCTCGTTAGAAAGATATATTCGAGGACTACAAATTTGGACGTGAGAAAAATCAAAGTAAATTACATGTTCCTCCCTATTTTTCCAAAAACCGTCATTTAGGGCCTTAAAACGGCTCCGGAAGTTCAGGACCTGAAAAACTGCTAAAAATAGTAAACTGTGCTACAATTAAGGAAATTGAAAAACTGAAAGAAACAATGGTGGGGCCTCAAGTGGAATAGGTGGGTGGCCATCGATTTCCGCCTAGATATTTCCTCCCCCCTTAGGAAGAAATGGTCCCCATTGCGTTGAGTTCCTCCTTGAGATGAGGAAACTTCTACTGAACTTTGTCCTTGGTGAACCATTTGCCTTGGTGCAGGAGTTGGCAAACTTTGAAAAATATATACAATTGAATATTATGCTGGAAAATGTTCTTGATTTTCATGTCCATGATACGATTCGTGGTGGCCTGTTCCATGCAGTCTGGGTTCAACTCTGTTGGTGTGAGTTGTTTTGCAATGTCGGAGGTGTCCAATAGAGGTGGGAAGTAGGGCCGAAGGTCGTCCACATTGAACACTGGGTGCATGCCAAGGAATGGTGGAATATTGAGCTCGAAGGAATTTTCCCCTACAACCTTGGTGATGGTGTACAATCCATATTGAAGTGGGTGAAGCTTTCGGTGGGGTCCAACGAGTCGCTCCTTATGCAAATGTTGCCACACTTTGTCGCCCACCTGGAAGTTATGTGGCACCCAGTGTTGATCATGTCATTGCTTGTAATTAGCATTGGATATGTCCAATATGTCATGAACCTATTGGAGGATGTGCTGAATGTGCTAAATGAAGCTGTTTTCCTTGCCAGCTTCACAGTGGACATGAATTGAATCAGCCTGAGTAGCTGCAAATGGCATGGCTACGTCAATGGGACTTAGTGGCTGGAATCCCAAGCCCACCTGAAAGGGGCTGTGGCCGGTTGAGCTGTGGAGAGCTTGGTTATAACTGTGTTGTACATAGGGAAGGCTCTCATCCCATGTGCATGGATGCTTTGAATTTTACATGCACAAAATGTGTACGATCATCCCGTTGAAGACCTCTGTTTGGCCATCAGTTTGGGGATGGAAAGTTGTGGAATTGGTGAGCTTGGTGTCCAACATTGACCAAAGGCTAGACCAAAATGTGCTGAGGAACCTGCTGTCCTAATCTGAGATGATATATTGTGGGATCCCAAAGTGCACCCACACTCGTTCAAAGAATATTTTAGCAGTGGCTTCTGTCGTGATATTCTTCTTGCATGCCGCCATAATGGGCATCTTCGAGAATATTTTGACGACCATGAAAACACAACCAGTTCCATGCTTAGTATAAGGAAGGCTCGACTTGTAATCCATGGAGATGGATTCCCAAGAAAGACTAGGGGTAGGTAGCGGAGTATATAGGCCTTGCTTCTTGATGGTAAATTTGGAAATGCACTTCCCGGCATCCTCTCAAAGGTTCGACCAATAGAAGTACTTATGTAATACTACCACTATTTTATCGACCCCGAAATTCCAAGCTACCTGACTATAGTGCACTTCCCAAATAATCTTGGCACATTCGCTTGAAGGAACACAAAGGTGTCCCATGTGACATAGCAGTGCATCTTGGAGGTGAAACTTTGGAACTTGTATACCCTCCAAGTGTGTCTTGTATGTGTGGTCGAATTCCGGATCACTCTTGTAGAGAATTGGCCAATCAGAAGTCTTGTGCCCACAAGAGTTGAGAATGGTGGTTAGCACCATGATCGATGGTCGGCTGAGGCAGTATGCAAAATTATTGGTGCTGCCCTTCTTGTACTTGATGTTCAATTGAAACTATTGCAGATATGTGGACCACTTCTGATGGAGATTGTTTTGCAACTTCCCTTGCATCTGTATGGTCAGTGGTCTGTGTGGATGACCGTTTCCTTCCCTAAAATGTAATGCTTCCATTTTCGGCAAGCCTGCATAATGGAATACATTTCTTTGTCATAAGTGGGATACTTGCGGACTGTGTCAGACAATTTCTCACTGTGATATGCCATTGGATGCCCATGTTGAGTAAGAACTGCCCCAATAGCATAGTCAGAGGCATCTGTCTCGATCTCAAATGGTTGTTGCAAGTCTATTAATGTGAGCACTGGGGCAGAGCAGAGGCGATGTTTCAATTCTATGAATGCCTTCTATTGAGATTCCGACCAAAATAATTTTTTCTTTTGCTCCTCCCTTGGTGACTTGACTCAATGGCCAAGTGATATGAGGGAATCCCAACACAAACCTGCGGTAGAAATTAGCAAGACCGAGAAAGATGCAAAGCTCTGTTAGAGTGGTTGGGGCCGACCAATGCCAGATGAATTTGATCTTGGTTGGATCCACATGAACCCCCGCTCATCAATATTGTATCCCAGACACTGAACCTAGGTAATGCAAAAAGTGCACTTCTCCAAATTGGCACACAAATTTTGTTGCCGTAGTGTTTGGTGGACTTGTCGGATGTGGTGGAGGTGCTCTTCCCATGTCTGGCTTAAGATTAGGATGTCATCCAAGTACACCACTAAAAATGAGTTGGTGAATGGCAACAAGATTTCGTCCATCAGCCTCATGAAGGTTGCGGGAGCATTTTTCAACTCGAAAGGCATGACCAAACATTTGAAAAGGCCCTCCTTGGCTTTGAAGGCAGTCTTCCACACATCAGAGGGTTCAATTGGTACCTGGTTATACTTGGAATTCAAGTTGATCTTGATGAAATATTTTTCCCCTTTGAGTTGGTATAAAAGGTCATCAATCCATGGGATCGGGTACCTATTCCAGATAGTGATCGTGTTTAGCGCCCGATAGTGAATACAAAGTCTCCAAGTACCATCCTTCTTCTGCACCAACATGATCGAACTCCCACAGGGCGATGAACTTGATCAAATGTCACCTTTCTGCAACAAATCCTTAATCTGCCTCTTGATTTAATAGTTTTCCATAACAGAGCGCCGATAGATTGGTCCATTAGGCAGTGAAGCACCCGGGGTTAGATCGATTGGGTTATTGACCTGACAGTGCAGAGGAACCCCTGTGGGTGAGGTGATTATGTGCCCATACTCCTCCATGACCTTGTTCATTTTTTGTTGCCGTGTGGAGGAGCCCTATCTGGAGGTTGTGGCCACAATGATCAGGGCAGATCATCAGGAAAATAAATTTCTTGGTTTTGGAAATGAGCTTACTGCATTGTTTTGCAGTAACCAAAGAGATAACGGAAGGCGGTGGTACCTTTGGTATCCTGTACAACTTATTTCCCAAAGTGACAATAATAGCGCGAGGCCGAGACTCATACATAGCATGTCGCTTCCACATGTATGGTTGGCCTAATAATACATCACAAACATCAAGAGGAGAAATGTCACATAATCCCTCATCCATGAAGGGCTTGATGTTTTAGGGAAGGCGACACTACTGGCTGACGCGGAGATCCCGTCCTTAGTGAAGCCACTAGATGGTTTATGGGTGTGGGTGTGATGTGTTCGACAAGCCCAACCGCTTCATGACCGATACTGAAATGAGGTTCTTTTGGATCCCACTATTGACAATGAACTGTAGCAGGGAACCCTTTACCCACATCTGGGAGTGGAAGAGACACTCCTCCTGCTCTGAATCTTCCGATTCCTCCTTTTGGATCTTCGGGGTGGCAACAATGGCATTGGGCTCTGCATCGATAATATGCTTCCCTTTTTCATTCCCCTTGTTGGGTTCTGATTCACAGTTGTAGCATGCATCTGATTCAAAAGCCTTCATCTCGACCACCAGTGACTACTTGGCTCGACAATCACTTATGTTTTGAGTGGAGCTCTTATGGAACTCACACCACTTTCCCATGTCCTTCTTCGGCTTCCTGGTGTTTTTATTTGCTTGGGGCTTTGGCAAGTTGTCTTGGGTCACCATGCCTTGGATTTGTACTTTGTTCTATGGTTTGGGGGCACCTTTCCCTTGCTTTTGATTCGCAGTTCCAAAGTCTCGCTTCTTCTGTTTGAATTTATGCTCAATCTTGGTAGCATATTGGTATACTGTACCAAGAGAGGAGATGTCAAGAAATTCCATTTCCTCCTGAATGTATCTGTGTAGAAAAATGAGGTACTTGAGCACCAAATTTTTCTTTGAATAGTTGATACCAAAATTTGTGCGCAAGGTATGGAACAGATTCTTTAGCTCATGCACATCTTGATCCCTTTATTGTCGCATCGTAGTCCATTGTATGTACTTGTTCTCATAGATCCCCACAGGATAATATTGTTCCTTCATAGCGTCTCAGAAATAATTCCAAGTGGGTATGGCCGAGAACAAAGAGGGTTCCCCCTCGTCCCTTTTCTCACAGTAGGTTTCCCACCAGTCCTTGAAATGGGGGACAACTTTGAGTAGTGAAAAAATAATCTTCTCCCAGTTGGAAAAGTCATGAACCGAGAAATATCCTTCTAATAGATTCAACCATCTATCTATGACGTCTGCATCTATTTAGCCCTCAAATATGGGAATGTCAAAATTTACTTGTACCTTAAAAGGAGTGGCGCCTCCAAAGTGACTTCTAGATGTAGATGCGCCGCCGATGGGCAGTCGTTGAAGGATCTAGGAAAAGTTATCCATCATCGCGTTCCTTTGTTTCTGGAGGGCCTCATCAAGCAATATTTTGATAGGATCTCCTACTCCCTCATATTTATTTTCTTCCCTCATGGGCAGCCGTCGGGGTTTGTGAGGATGATCTTGAAAAGGTTCAATAAGATCGGACCCTAACTCATTATACCCCGACCTCATTGGGGACATGCAAAGAAGGAGCAAGAAAAATAAGACCGATTTGATACCAATGATATAGATTTATGTAGGAACGCAATGAAATAAAAAAAATAAACATAAAAACAGAGATGCAACAGAAATAAAACTTCTTTCATTAATAGCAAATAACTGAAATATGCTTAGAGACAGAATGGAAATAAACTAGCTAAAGCACTGGTAGCTTATCTCTGAGAAGAGATGTGGTGGCTACTGACCTCTAAACCGTGTTACAATGAGGCTCGAGGGCCTATTTATTATTGAGAAAAAATGGAACACCCTAAACATCCAAAAAACGAATCCTAGGAGATGAAGCGCCAAAACTATGGGCCTCGTTTGGGTAAATTGGTACATCAATCTTCCTGGGGACGTAACTTTGGCATATAATCTCCGTTTGACATGAACAATACCTCATTAGAAATATCTATCCGAGGACTACAAATTTTGATGTGAGCAGCATTGAAGGAACTTCCATGCTGCTCCCCATTTTTCCAAAAATGTTGTTTAGGGCCTCAAAACGACTCTGGAAGTTTAGGACCTAAAAAATGCTAAAATTAATAAACTGTGCTACAATTAAGGAAACTGAAAAACTGAAAGAAACAATGGTGGGGCCCCAACTGGAATAGGTGGGTGGCCACCAATATCCACCTGGGTCAAGTTATGACCATGGCGACCTCCCGAACAAAATTTGAAACATTGCCAAAGAATTGATAACTAATTCAGATAACTTCCTTGGTTTTTCTTCAGTTTGGTTCTTGAAATTAACACTAAATTTACCTTCTACTGAAACAATTAACTCCTAGAAGTCATCCTGGCATGTGTCCTTATTTTTCAGGGCCGCACTGGGCCAAGTGCTAACATCTGCTATGTTGGCCATGGATGATTTTGGATTCATGGACGTTTTCCTCATCTTGTCCATTGCATCAATGAGCAGATACATGGTGTCTTGAAGAAGATCCACACAATATTGATAGGAAACCATTTATGTGTCCTTTTTTTTCTAATTATGGGTTGTCATGTTTAGAGATAGGCCCTGGTATAACTGCTGAACTCCATCCATGGTCACATTGAGTATAATATGAGTAAGATCATTGGGTTGCCACACTTTTTTCACACCGGGGTAAGTGACCAGCGTTGACATACCGAGCTGAGGATACAATGTCTAGCCATAGGCCATGTTTATTTATTTAGAAAAATTTGAAGGTAAAATTGAACCTCTTGTAGCATTGGCCATGTTGATTTGGGATTCATGGACATTTTCCTCAACTTGTCCATTGCAGCATTGAGCAAATAAGTAGTATATTGAAGAAGCTCCACATAATGTTGATCGTAAACCTTTTTATGTCCTTTGGTTCAATTATGGGCTGTCATGTTTAGAGACAGGGCTTGGTATAGTTGCTGGACTTGATCCTAGCATGTTCAACTTTTTGATTTTTATTGAATTCCAAGTGCTTGTCTTGATCACTCAAATTTGAAATTAATGGAGAAATTTTGTTTCACGGTTGTGTGTGTGTGTGTTAGTTTAGATTCAATTCCTATTTTCTAGGATATAGTTTTAATCTCCCTAAATTGAATGTAATCTTATTTATTTCATATTTTATGGACAATGGGATAGAGCAGTACTGCTTGGGTAGTATCCAGGTGTAGCATGTCTCACTTGTTAGCTGCAAGTTTCATTCTAATTTTTCTTTCCATTTTTTTTTTTCTTTTATCTTGTTATCCAAGTGCATAGAAGGAGCTCTGTGTGTTGAGATTCAACAAGATGATGAGCTTAGTGAAAAGTAAGCACCTTCACTAAGTGGGGCCCGCAGGCTATTTTTAGGTGTATGTCTATTTTTAGACATGGTGAGCAGATTCTATAAGTTGCAGGATGCTATTTGTAGATGGTTGGTCAAAAGTGAAAAATAGATGAAATTCTATTTTTAGAATATTGGGAGAAGTCTACTTATAGATCATCAATATAAATATAGATGCATGTTGATTATTATTAGTCCTTAATAATAATTCGACAATATATATCAACTTATTCTCTTGGAGCACTTTATTTCAGTGAATAGATTTGGAAAATCAATGGGCTGAAGGAATTACACAATTCCTCGGGTGGTTGGTGACTCATGCATGGATGACTCAGTTAGAATTGAAGTAGAAAAGTTGTGACAGAGTTGGAAGAGTAGTTATGGGAGTTGTTATTTAGTTTAACTCAGTTAAGTGAGTTAAACTTAGTTGAGCTAGTTGTATCTAGTCTAACTGAAAGATACACTAGTGAGAGTTTAGTGAATTAATTAGTTAATTAATTCATAACTAATAACTCACTTTCAACTGAAAAAATATAGCAGTTAACTAATTGCATGTCAGATCCAGTGGAGACCCAGTGGAGAGATAGGTGAAAGGGTGAGATGAACTAACTGTTGTGACTATAGTGATGCATTCAATGCATCTGACACACATTAGAGATGCCAATGAGGATTTCACAGTCAAGGCAAGGCAAATTCGAATTCATTCAGGGGTCTTCTTCAGCAGGGATTGCGCAGTGGAGGTAGGCTGTCAGGAGGCAAGAAATTGGTGCATAAATATGCAACTTTCTTCATGACAGTGTGTAATGATTGTTGATTGTACTGAGAGCTTGATGTACTAAGATTTGTATAATATTGTTACATGATTCCATTGATATACATAATATATGATATTTTGGGTTTTTAGCTTTAAGCTTTCCCGTTAAACAACTGTGTTTATGTGCAATTGATTTTTTTCATGTGTTTTGAAATTAGCGATTTAATTTCCGCAAATAATTAAGTGGAAGGATTCTGTATTTAGAAAGAAGATAAATATTGTTAGATCAGGAGAATCTAGTAATACATATCAGTATTAATAAATTTCTACATGGTATCAGAGCAGTGTTAATCACTGGATATTGCAATAGTGAAGCGGTACTGAGTTTTGCGCTGGTGGACAATTCGAATTTGCTGCAAAAATTTATTGGTGCGACAATTGAGTATTCATTGAAATGGATTTCAATGGGTTGCGGTTGGAGTATGCCCTTGAGGGTAACTTGAAATACATAGCCTGGAAGGACATGATGGAGGCTGTGCTTGAAGATAATGGATTGAAGGAGTTCATCGATATCGATGTTCCTAAGCCTACTTCTAGTGATGCTGCAGTACTTGACGCATGGCAAAAGAAGGTAGTGAAGACTAGAAGAATTCTGATGGAAGGTGTGAAAGACCATATTGTGTCAAGCCTTCATGGCAAAGCCACTCCATTTGCAATGTGGAAGGCTTTGACAGATCTTTTCTAAAGCAAAAATGACCATAGGAAGTTGCGCTGAAAGATAAGCTCAGAAAAATCAAAATGGAGAAGGGCGACAATATTCCAAAATATCTCATGAAGTTTGTCCAACGTAGGGATGAGCTAGGGAGTGTGGGAATTACAGTTTCAGATGATGACTTGGTGAGCTTGGCTCTCCTTGGGCTTCCGAAGAGTTGGCATAGCTACGAATACTCTGCCAATGGACGGGAGAAACTACCGAATTGGGAGCAACTTTGGTCGGATCTTGTGCAGGAGGAGATAAGGCGGAATACCAGGGATGGCTCTTCATTGAAGAATGATGATGAAGAGAATTATGCTTTGGCTACCAAAGAAAGGAAAGGGAAGGGGAAGAAATCCCATCCAAAATATGAGGCTAAAGGCAAGAAGCTGGATTTGTCCAAGGTGAAGTGTTTTCACTCTCATAAACATGGGCATCTCTCCACTAACTGCCCACAAAAAAAGAATAACAAGAAGGCTGCTAGAGCTGCAGTAGGTGAGGCCTTAGCCTCGCAATTTGAACTTGATTTCTATTTGATCACATGCTTGGTTTCAAGCGCAATGGAATTGGTGTGGTATCTTGATAGTGGTGCTTCCTTCCATATGACGGGAAACAAGGAGTTGTTTAGTGACTTGGAGGAGAAGGTTCTCCAAATGCATATAAAGATGGGCGACGATGGTTGATATAGTGTGACCAACATTGGAACCATTACCTTTGAGAGGGAGTCAGGTAAACCATTTTTTTTGAAAAAGGTTATGCATGTTCCAGGTCTAAAGAATAACTTGGTCTCGGTCGCTATGTTGGAGGACAAAGGTTATGACATTGTTTTCAGCGAGGGAAAAGCTTTCCCGTGACATAAAACAACGGGTCAAACCAAGATGATAGGGATTCAAGTTAAGAATATCTACAAGCTATAGGTAGATGGCTATGCTACAATGATGGGAAAAGCAGAAGAAGTGGTGAGCGGGGATGAGGGCGAATTATGGCATTGGAGATTGGGCCATCTTCACCATGACACCTTGAATATTTTGCAGCAGAATTCCCAAGGGTACTCTTACACAGTCAGGTCAGTGAAAGGGATGTACTATGGGTAATTTTGTGAATACCACCTTTCATGAGAAGGAGAACTGTGCTTCGGTGATCCTGGAGAGAATTCACACAGACGTGTATGGACCTTTCTTGATTGCTTCAACAACAAAACACATGTATTATGTTATATTTGTTGATGAATATTCTCATAGATGCTGGATCTTCTTCATGCAGAAGAAGAGTGAAACATTCTCAAATTTTTGTGAGTTTAAAGCATTGGTGGAGAAGGAGTTGGGGAAGCAAATGAAGGATCTGCGGAGCGATACTGGTGGTGAATATATCTCTAACGAATTCAAAGACTTCTGTAGCAAAGAAGGATTTCGAAGAGAACTCATAGCACCTCATAACCCACAACAGAATGGGGTCGCAGAGAGGAAGAACAGAACAATCGTGTGTGTTGCACGAGCTATGCTGCATGACCAGGGCCTACCAATGCACTTGTGGGCGGAAGCATGCATCACTGCGGTTTCTGTGAAAAACCGTTGTCCTCATAGAGTACTTGGCATGAGTACACCTGAAGAAGCCTTTACTGGTAAGAAGCTTGATATTTCTCATTTGAATATTTTTGGCTCATCTGTTTACATTCATGTGACAAAGGATGCCAGGAAGAAGCTGGAGCGGACTGCAGAAGTTGGGATATTTGTGGGGTACATAGAAACACTCCATAATTATCGTGTGTATTTTCCAAACAATCGTATGACTGTGGTGCAATGGGATATAAAATTCAAAGAGGTGAAGCCCATGAAGTTGTCATTTGAGAGGGAGCTACACTTGGATGCAGAGGAGGAGCTACTTGTTCCCAAAGATGAGCCTCTAGATGTGGATTAGCCACAGGAGGAGATTCATGGAGAGGATGAGTCCACTCATGCAGAACCAAACATTAGAACATGCAAAAAGCGTACCACAAAAGCTGGGAGACTGAAGCTTGATGTGACAAAAAATGTAGGAGTCCCTACATCACAGCGTAGAAAGAGACAATCACCTGACCGATTTACTGGATACATGGCTCTTATGAGCAAGTGTATCGTGATAGAGCCATCTTCTTTTGAAGAAGCAGCGCAGGATCCCACATGGGTAGACACCATGGTGGAGGAAGAATGACTCCATTGTCAAAAACAATGCTTGGGAGATTGTTCCAAGGCTGGTGGGTAAATCCGTGTCAGGTTCAAGATGGATCTACAAGGTAAATCAAGCTGTTGACGGGAGCATTGAGAAGTATAAGGCAAGATTTGTTGCCCAAGGCTTCTCATAAATCGAGGGGATTGATTATGAAGAAACCTTTGCACCTGTCGCACTATATTCTTCCATAAGGACCATCCTTTCTCTCTCATCGCAGATGGGTGGGCACATTCATCATATGGATGTGAAGATTGAATTCCTTAATGGGATCATTGAGGAAGAGGTTTACATTGAGCAGCCTGAAGGATTTGAGATCTTCAACAGTGAGTCGCATGTGTGCAGACTCAAAAGAGTGCTATATGGGCTCAAGCATGCACCACGTGCTTGGTACAATCAAATCGACAACTATTTCACTGGACTTGGCTTCACCAAGAGTGAGGCGGATGAAAACTTGTACCAAATTATGGTGGAAGGTAAGATTTTAATCATTGTTCTTTATGTTGATGATTTAATACTAACGGGCGATGAGCAGTTGATACACTCATGCAAGGTAGATCTTGCAAAGGAGTTTGAGATGAAGGATTTGGACCTCCTTCATTATTCCTTGGATTGGAAATATGGCAGCGAGAAGGTGAAATATTTGTGTCTCAAGGCAAGTATGCTCAGGAGATACTTGTTAAGTTTCACATGGAAGACTGCAAGCCCATGGATACTCCTCTTCTAGGAAATTAGAGGAAAGAGGATGCTTCATCGGCAAAGGTAGTGGATGCCACTGTTTATCGACAGTTGGTGGGTTCACTCATGTATTTAGTTAATACAAGACCATAAATATGCTATGCAGTGAACCAACTTAGACAAGTGATGGTTAAGCCTACCAAGCTCTTTTGGAAGGTAGGCAAGCATGTCCTGAGGTATCTCAGGGGCACATCTGAGTATGGCTTATGGTACAGACAAACGAATGAGGTGAAGTTGCATGGCTTCATGGATTCAGATTGGGCAGGCAACCCAATGGACAGAAAGAGCACATCAGGAAGGGTTTTAAGTATCGAATCTACAACATTTCCTTGGTACAACAGGAAACAAAGATCCATGGCACTTAGTTCAGCGGAAGCAGAATACATGGCAACAAGTCAAGTTACATGTGAGGCTATCTGGATGAGGAATATCTTGGTCGGTTTGTTCGGTTCTCATTTAGATCCTACAATGATAAATTATGATAATTATAGTTGCATCAAACTCTCGATTAATCCTGTGTTTCATGATAGATATAAACATATTGATATCTGATATCATCATATCAGAGATTGTGTGCAGCGGAAGATCATGTTGCTTTAGTACATTCCTATGGAAGATCACGATGCAGATATTCTGACGAAGGCACTCGGCAGGAGAAAATTTGAATACCATAGAGGCAGGATCGGGGTGAAGGATAATCCCTATCTTGTTGAGAGGGGGTGTTGAGATTCATAAAGATGACGAGCTTAGTGAAAATTAAGCACCTTCACTAAGTGGGGCTCGCAGGTTATTTTTAGGTGTATGTATATTTTTAGACATGGTGAGCATATTATATAAGTTTCAAGATGCTATTTGTAGATGGTTGGTAAAATGTGAAAAATAGATGAAATTCTACTTTTAGAATATTGGGCGAAGTCTATTTATAGATCGTCAATCTAAATATAGATGCATGTCGATTATTATTAGCCCTTAATAATAATCCGAAAATAAATATCAACTTATTCTCTTGGAGCACTTTATTTCACTGAACATATTTGGAAAATTAGTAGGCTGAAGGAATTACACAATTCCTAGGGTGGTTGGTGACTCATGCATGGAGGACTCAATTAGAACTGAAGTGGAAAAGTTGTGACAGAGTTGGAAGAGTAGTTCTGGGAGTTGTTATTTAGTTTAACTCAGTTGAGCTAGTTGTATCTAGTCTAACTGAAAGATACACTAGTGAGAGTTTAGTGAATTAATTAGTTAATTAATTCATAACTAATAACTCACTTGCAACTGAACAAATACAACAATTAACTACTTTCATGTCAGATCCAGTGGAGACCCAGTGGAGAGATAGGTGAAAGGGTGAGATGGACTATTTGGTGTGACTATAGTGATGCATTCAATGCATCTGACACACATTGGAAATGCCAATGAGGATTGCGCAGTCAAGGCAAGGCCAATTCGAATTCATTCAGGGGTCTTCTTTAGCAGGGATTGCGCAGTGGAGGCAGGCTGTCAGGAGGCATGAACTTGGTGCATAGATATGCAAATTTCTGCATGACAGTGTGTAATGATTGTTGATTGTACTGAGAGCTTGATGTACTAATATTTGTATGAGATTTTTACATGATTCTATTGATATACATATTATATGATAGTTAGGGTGTTTAGCTTTAAGCTTTCTCGTTAAACAACTGTGTTTATGTGCAATTGATTTTCTTCATGTGTTTTGAAATTGGCGATTTAATTTCCACAAAGAATTAAGTGGAAGGATTTTGTATTTATCAAGAAGATAAATATTGTTAGAACAGGAGAATCCAGTAATGCATTCCAGTATTAATAAATTTATACACTGTGTGAGCTGGTTTTGTGGTGAGAGTAGCCTTTGTGGCCGAGAGCCCTAGTTTCTGAGATTGGAGAGCAAGTAAGCCTCATTTTCTAGTGAATTCAAGAGTGTAGATCTTGCTCACAAAGCTATGCAACATTAATCCTAGAGTATATTATAGGTGTCTCCATTAGATATTGGTGGAGCAATGGATCAATAGGACATGCCAAGTTGGGGATCTTTTATTTTCCATATGAAAGCTTATCTGTGAAGTTGTAGGGTTCGCTACAAAGTGTAAATAAGAAAATTGTGTAGTTTTATTAAGGGAAAACTACACAAATTTGGGTAGACAATAAGAGGAAAAACTGCAAATTTCAAACATACTTAGAGAAAACTCTCTCTTGCGTGCTGTGTCTGAGGTAATATTGTGTAAGAAACTGTTTCTATGTAATTTTTTGTTTTTTTGTGAAACCCTTGCCTGGATCGGTTGAGTGGAGTCATAGATTTGTTGCTGGATCACTAGATCTATTGGTTGGATCAGTGGATTTGGTGTTGGTGATCAGAATCTGGATTAGGGGCAAAAATTTGCCAAAAATTCAAATTGCCCAGAATTGGACTAAACCAGAACGACCAAATCCGAACCATCGTGAGGAATCTGATGCAATTCATTTCAATCAAAACAGAGTCCATATGAGGAAGTTAGAGCCTGTTGATCGCCATGTCAAAAAAACGAATTTAAAAAAGAGAGAGGGTCCAACGAGGTCAAAGGCTAAAAATTTGGATTTTCCTCTATTTTTCCCAATGATACTGTGACAAGTGTCACTGCAGGATTTTCCAGTGAGCTTTGAAGGTGAAATGTTTTTATGATTTTCTCCCAAGGTTGAATGATATATATTTTTTATATGGTTGGAATGGTCCAACCAGAGGCTGACACATGGTGCAGTCAGGGGCCGTCACGTGCCCCCTATGGTGGAACCTATCCAAAGTCTGAAAGTCAAAATATATTCATATACTATGGACAACTCTGAACTATAGGTTATATGGTCGAAAATATGGTTCCAAGTTCGCGTATCCCAAGTTGGATTTAATACATATGGGAGATTAAATATATCCCAAGTTCGCGTTCCAAGTTCTGTATGCAAGTTTATGTGTGAAGGAGAAGATAAAATTGAGGACTCAGTTCTCAAATCATAGCAAAGAAGCTTTGTATGCGTTGCAAGTGTGATGGGAACTTCATTAAGTGATGTTTCTAGTTAATCTTCCTTAGCAAAACTCTTTGATAAAGAGATGTTGTAGAGGCTCTACATCATGAATGATATGGTGCAAGAGATGTATGAAGATAAGAGAGAGAGAATTATACTTTAAGAGTAGTTTATTGCCATGAAGGAGGAGAAGAAAGATCTTCTTGAAAATATGCATGAGATGAAGACTCAGCTTTATGATTCCAAGGAAACTTTAGCCAAGTATGTGCATGAAAAAGAGGTATGAAAATCAAGTATATCTTCAATTTCTTCTCAAGATGAGTGTGTAGGTGCTTTTGAAAGACACAATAGAGGAATAGGGTCCAAATTATTGATGAATATGGGCTATTAAGGTAAAGGATTAGGAAAACATGCATAAGGCATAGTTGAGCCAATTGTTGTTGAGAAAAGGCCAAGGTACTTGGATCTTGGTTATGGAAAACATGATGGAGAATGCTCCAAAGCCAAGGAGGCACATGGAGGTGTTCCAAGAAGAAATTTCATTACATGTTCATTACCTCAAGATTGTGAAGTTTGTGTTCATGTGGAATGCATAAGTTTTACACCCACTTCGCAAGAAGATGATTATAAGCATGAAACTAATGAGAATGGTGAACAAGAAGAAGATGTTGAAAGCTCTAAAGTCATTGAATTTGGTATTCCGAAGATAGCCACTACCTCAACAAATTCACCTCCTCAAGAAGGCGACAAAGGTGAATGTTTAAGGTATAAATATGCTTTTAATCAAGTTGATTTTGATTATGATAAACATGGAAAATTCTGACATAAGATTTGGATAAAGTTTGCGTGTTCCTTTTGTGGTTTGAATAAACATAATGTTTCAAAAGGTGAATGTTTAAGGTATAAATATGCTTTTAATCAAGTTGATTTTGATTATGATAAACATGGAAAATTCTGACCTAAGATTTGGATAAAGTTTGCATGTTCCTTTTGTGGTTTGAATAACCATAATGTTTCAAGATGTTGGAAGAAGAGAGCCATGCACAAGAAAGTTTCAAACAAAGGAGACATGAAGCCAAGGGTCCATTGGACAAGGAAAACCATGTTGAAAAGAAGATGCAAATTTTTTTCACTCATTTCCATAAGCAAGGTCACCTTGTAGACAAGTGTTGGACTTTGTATCCAACAAGTCATCCATGACATTTGAAGAAGGTGGAAAGAGATCTTGACAAAAATGGAAAAGAAGATTCCAAAATTGATGTGAGTCCAGATGATTCACATGATAATGATGTGCAGCTGAAAGAAGCACCATTGAAATGGTTTGGTAAGAGATGATTATATTTCTTATCCAATTAAGGCCTTGCATATATTTTGATGATTGATGAATTTATTTTCCATTGAATGCATTTCTCTTCTCTTGAAAAGTATGCTGCATGTTGCATGAAGAAAGATGTTCGAGAAATATATTTTTGTTGACTCACTTTGTTGTAGCAAAATTTATCATTTCAGCTCTTTAAGTACTTGTACATGTCAATGGGATTCTTTTACTTGTAACTATACTTGTGAGCGAGTTGAGAGTTGTAATACATGATTTTGTTTGACTTGAGAGTCAGTTGTTTGAAGAGGCATTTTTTTTCGACTTATGTTTGGTCAATGAGTTTTGACATCAAGATGTAAGAGTACATGGTGATATTCACATGATGTGAAATTTGTTGCTTTGAAGGAGAAAAATAAAAGAGTTCGTCAATTTATGTTTCTTGCATGATGTGTTTTTCAGATTGATGGTTGTGGTTGTGACAAGATGTCGCATGATTTTGGGAAGGTCCACTATTGAGCGAGAGGCTCATGATTAGCCTTCGTTCCCAATTCATGGCATGAGAAGCATGTCAACACTGGAGGAAGATGGAAAAGAGGGAAAATATTCCAAAAACATTGAAACCAAAATTTTGTAGCCATTGTAGACAATTTGGTGTGTTGATGCGAAGAAGCGAAAGAGGTGGCGAATGCATTCTTCTAGATGTGGAATTTGGAACCGTGGAGGTAAAAATACTGGTCATTTATATACTTGTTATTACATATGTTGGAACTCATTTCTTTAGTTCACTCAGATGGGCTTAACTTGGGAAAGTTGTTTCCTAGGAGAAGCTTGCATTGAATGCATGCTTGTGCAAAGGAGGAACATGACTCTCAGTGGGAAGGCGATCAGTTAGTTTTCCAAGAACCGATGGATCGCTTTAGTACAGAAAAGTGTTTTATCAGTCATCAAGAAGCGAACAAGTGTCAGATTGGGTCAGCAAAAAAAGGACATTGATTTAAGCGCCACAACATTTGTAAGGCAATGCATGTCAATGAACCCAAGAGGTTTTCATGGATATTTTTCCAAGTAGAATCAAGATGATATAACTTGGGAAAGATAAGGGTATTTATCTCTTATCGGATAATAAACCTTTGTGGGTTAAAAAGCCCGCCAGTCGGAAGGAGTGATCGGAATCTAGATTAGGGGCAAAAATTTCCCAAAAATGAAAAGTGCTTAGAATTGCACCAAACCAAAACGAACGGATTCGTCCCATCACCAGGAATCCGACGCAATTCGTTTCACTCAATATAGGGTCTGTATGAGGAAGTCAGAGCTTGTTGATTGTTGTCTCAAACATGTGAATTTAAAAAAAGGAGAGGGTCAAATAGGGTCAAAGGCTAAAAATTTGGATTTTCCTCCATTTCGCCCAATGACACTATGACAAGTGTCACTGCAGGGTTCACCAGTGAGATTTGAAGGTGAATTTTTTTAATATTTTTCTCTTAAGGTTGAATAAGAATTTTTTTTATATGGTTGGAATGGTCCAACCAGAGGCTGACATGTGGTGCAGCCAGGGGCCACCAAGTTCCCCCTCTGGTGGACCCTATCCAAATTTCGAAAGTTGAAATATATCCATATGCTACGGAAAAGTCAGAACTATAGGTTATATGGTCGAAACTGTGGTCTCAAGTTTGCATATCCCAAGGTTGGATTTAATACATATGGAAGATTAAATATATGCGAATATTACAAAGTCCGAGATATATATATATATATATATATATATATATATATATATATATATATTGGTGCATTGAATCATATCAAAATTTTGGATAGATTATATATTAATTTTGGCACATATTAGAGTTAAACCCAAAGTCCGAAGACCTTGGTTAAAACCGAGTTGACGAAACATATGCAATGGAGGGGCGGAGGTCAGGTCGAACCCGTGACCTCCCCCCACATAACCAAACACCATATCATTAGGCCACATACAAGACTTGATAAGTGGTGGCAACAATGGAGTGTAAAAACTCTGGTAAACTTGATAATTATGTATTATTATTGATAAAATATGAGATGATTACAAGTGGGGATCACCAAGGATTTAAATACAATCTTATGGTGTCCCTTGGCGAAGAGGCATGATCTTTGATCATGCCCTTCCACATTAATAAACCTAAGATAACTATATTTAACTAATAATTAGTAAAATATACATAACATTGCCCCTCTCTTAAATATGCTTTGTCCTCAAAGCATACATAAGGATGGACATTGTTGACGAACGCCTGGGTTTCTCGAGAGGCGGGCTCTTGCTTCCCACATTTTTAAAAGATCATGGAGCATCTCCTCGAGGTCAATATTTTGGTGATGTGGATAGAGACAAGATTTGATATTGACAGGGTCGGGTCCTTTCTTGACTTCTATTGGATGTTTGTGTTCCCTATTAGGAGGTATTTCTATTGGCAGGTCTTGGAAGAATTTTTCTTGTTTTTGAACTATTCCTTGTTCTTCTGGTGACTCTTCGTGGTTCCTTTTTGTATATAACATTTATAATTGATGACATTATACTATAGAGGGTGGCGCTCCTTTTCGAATCATCTTCGTCATCTGAGATGACGATATGATGTGATTTCCTGGGGCTTGGAATCCATACAACTTATGCTTCTGCCCCTTCCATTTAAATCTTATAAACTTCTTCTGATGGTTGGCAGAATAGGTACCTAAGGTTTGTAGCCATTGAATTCGTAAGACCACATCTACTCCTTGTAATGGCACGGTGTAGAATGGAGATTCTAAATTAAAATTTTGAATCTGCAAGTTGACTTTATGGCATTTCCCAACCTTCTCAATTTCCTTACCATCGGCCACCATTACCTTCATGTTGGGTATGGGAAACGTAAAGATGTTGAGTCTTTTGGTGATGGTCGAATCTAAAAAATTGTGAGTATTGCCGGTGTCAAGGAGAACCATTACGTTGTTCTTCTTAATATGTCCTTTTAGTTTTAGTGTGTGAGGTTGTGATATACTTGTCATAGCTGATAAGGACATTTGCGTAATGCACTAGAAAATTTGGCGGAATTTATGACGGCCAATTCGTTGCTATTCCGACACATTGTCGTCGCAAGAGCGACAGTTCGAGGGCGGGAAAAATGTGGTTTTCCATACCGTCGCAGTTCCGACGCACTTAAAAAGTGTCGCACTATCGACACTTTTTCTGTCGCTTCCAAACAAGCGTCGCTCTTCCGACGTTTCCCAAACCGTCGCGCTTCCGACGTTTGTAAACTATCACACTTCTGACGAAATGTGGTCCAACATTTTGAACGTCGCTCTTTTGACGTTTGTAAACTGTCGCAATTCCAACGAAATGTGGTCCGACGTTTTGAACGTCGCTCTTATGATGTTTAAAAACTGTCGCAATTTCGACGCAATGTGGTCCGATGTTTTGGACATCGCTCTTCCGACGTTTGTAAACTGTCGCAATTCCAACGAAATGTGGTCTGACGTTTTGAACGTCGCTCTTCCGACGTTTGTAAACTGTCACAATTCCGACGAAATGTGGTCCGACGTTTTGAACGTCGCTCGTCCGACGTTTTTATACTGTCGCTCTTCCTTCGTTTTTAAGCTGTCGCAATTCCGACGCTTACAAAGCGTCGGTATTCCGACGACGGGTTCAATTTAAAGAAAAAAAAAAAGAAACTTTAAAAGAGGAAAAATGTTGTTTTGAATATATGGTATGAAGTAAAACAGTCCATGAAGTCATTACATTTTCACATCTGAAGATTGGAACCCAAATGTCCATCTAGAAAAGTGGAAGTCCCACCCCAAACAATGATAGAAAAATACCCTATGTCACATACATGAACATGATATAAAACCCAGTAACGGTCCACATGGAGATTATTGACAATCTGAGAAAGCATCCAAATATGCCCGAGGCATCTATAAGAAAGTGAAATAGCAGTATGTAGAATAGTAAAGAAACAGATAGAGTACGTACCGACGTCCATTGTTCCAAATACAAATTAAAGTACCCAAAATCCTTGAACAGAGAAAAACGCTAATCATATGAGGAGTGTGATATGTCCAAAATATAAAAATACCATCAGACCATATCAATAAACCAGCAACATAGACCAGCATCGCTAGTTTTGAAGGCAGAGTGATAAACATTAATCATTTTTTTCACAAGAGAAAAAACATTGTTTTGAATATATTATATGAAGTAAAACAGTCCATGAAGTCATTACATTTTCACATCTGAAGATTGGAACCCAAATATCCATCCAGAAAAGTGGAAGTCCCACCCCAGACAGTGATAGAAAAATACCCCATGTCACATGGGACTTGATATAAAACCTAGTAACGGTCCACATGGAGATTATCGACAAATCTGAGAAAGCATTCAAATATGCCCGAGGCATCTATAAGAAAGTGAAATAACAGTATGTAGAATAGTAAAACAACAGATAGAGTACCGACGTCCATTGTTCCAAATACAAAATAAAGTACCCAAGATCCTTGAACAGAGAAAAACGCTAATCATGTGAGGAGTGTGATATGTCCAAAATATAAAAAGACCATCAGACCATATCAATAAACCAACAACATAGACCAGCATCGCTAGTTTTGAAGGAAGAGTGATAAACATTAATCATTTTTTTTTCACAAGAGAAAAAACATTGTTTTGAATATATTATATGAAGTAAAACAGTCCATGAAGTCATTACATTTTCACATCTGAAGATTGGAACCCAAATATCCATCCAGAAATGTGGAAGTCCCACCCGAGACAGTGATAGAAAAATACCCCATGTCACATACAAGGACTTGATATAAAACCCAGTAACGGTCCACATGGAGATTATCGACAATCTGAGAAAGCATCCAAATATGCCCGAGGCATCTATAAGAAAGTGAAATAGCAGTATGTAGAGTAGTAAAGCAACAGATAGAGTACCGACGTCCATTGTTCCAAATACAAATTAAAGTACCCAAAATCCTTGAACAGAGAAAAACACTAATCATGTGAGGAGTGTGATATGTCCAAAATATAAAAACACCATCAAACCATATCAATAAACCAGCATCGCTAGTTTTGAAGGCAGAGTGATAAAAATTAATCATTTTTTTTTCACAAGAGAAAAAACGTTGTTTTGAATATATTATATGAAGTAAAACCGTCCATGAAAATAGTATCATAAAGCAGATACAGGAAATGTGCAGAGACATGTACTGTTGATATACGCCTCACACAAAAACATTGCCCAGACTCATGGAAAATTTGTCATCAAAAAATCAAAAAATTAAGAAGACTGCCCTCATACGGGGAAACCAGTCTTGAACGTTTACATAATTCAAAAATATTACAGAGGTCCAGCACAGTAATATAACCTAAAAGAAGCCCAATTAAGTGGGCCACGAAGCAAGAAAAAACATTAACCAAACTACTCCTCCGGTGGTTCCTCCACGATTCGGCACCATCCTTCAGAAGGTCTAGGATCGCTAGGTGCTACCTCCACATTCATGCCACGGCTCCCCTCCTGAAGGCCTGAATGCTGGCCGGATTTTTCTGAGCTTAGACCCGCCGGACGAGTGCATTCTTCCTCCGTTTGGGCCTCCTCGCGGAAAACCACAGTGACTGAAGCTGTGATTCGTGGGCGGTTGAGAGAGCAATTAAAGGAAAATTGTGCAGTGCGCGTCGTGGGAGAAGGTGAACTAGCGGTGGGGAAACGAGGAGCAGGGGAATCCATACGGTGGCCAAATCCTACAACCCGACCCCGCCCAATCCTAGTATTTGGATAGCGACCTGCGTAATAATCACTGGACTGGCCGGAAGACGACTCGGTTGAGGGGCTGGAGGGAGCACGTAGGGGTTGAACTCTAGTGCTCCCCCTGCGGCAACACATCCTTTGACGCAGGCGAGGCATGGGTGCAGTCTCACTAGCAGTAGGCACAAGAGGAGACGGAGAAGCAGAATTCCAAGAAACAGAGGAAGACAGACACAGACGAGACCGAGAGAAATGCAGATATGCAGCAAGGTCTATGCAACAGTTCAGCTGGCCACTTCTCTTTCTCGTCACAGTGAACAGGTAGTTTAACCCAGCAACCGGCTTGTTTGAAAAACCATAGCGAAACACCATTTTATCCACTCGACTGCAACTCAATCGAAGGACGTTCATCACAATTAATCTCTGATCATTAATGAGAGCAGAAGGCCGGATCATATTGGAGCATGCAGAATCGCTAACAGGAGTGGAGGTCCGATCTTGAGCAGTGTTAAAACTTAATTAATGTGGATTTGATGTGAAAACCTTGGAACTTAATTGAACAACATTAAAACTTAATGTGATTGATATGAAATCGCCACATCCATGTCCCATCGCCTTAAACGCCATTGAATGCACCCGCAGCCGGGAGCAGGGCAAGTTTTGATTGAGGACACGTGGCAGAAATTGATTGGAGCAGATCTTTGTTTGGTCTGCTCGCGTAGTGGAAATCCGGACCCGAAAAATATTAGGGCGAATTTGATAAAAAATTCGCGTCACAACTCTCCCTCCGTACGCCAGCCCAACTTCGGTCCCGAAAAAGATTAGGGCGGAATTCATTTGGTTTTCGCGTCACAAAATTGGCCGACGTCAGCAGGCTATTTTGGAACGCGAATTTGGTTTGAATTATGGTTTATTGCCGTTTGAAGTCCGGCGGGCTCGACTTAAGAACAATTTTGTTTGATCCCATCTTATAAAATTTGTGTTGGTTTTCTTTGATAATACACATATTTATAATAAATCATGGGAATAACACACTAAACATGTGGAAAAGTTATATAAATTATTGAGAACAATCATTTTTATGTAAAAATATCCAAATGTGCTTTTGGGAAATAAGAATTCGAGTATTTGGTTTATATTGTTTTAAAGGAAGGAGTGAAGTTGGAGCCTCAAAAGATGCAAGCTATTACAAAATGACCTATTCCTAAGAAAATCAAGGTTCTTAGAAGATTTTTTAGACTTACATGATATTATTGATCATTTTTTAAGAATTATGGATGCATTTCAAGTCCACTCACATATCTCTTGAAGAAAATATCATTTATATGGAATGATGAGGCTACTTTGGCATTCTCTCTTTTAATGGATGCCATGTCTTCTACACCAACATCGGTTGCACCTAATTTTGGTAAAACATTCATAATAGAGTGTGAGGCACTAGGACAAGGAATTTACGTAACATTAACACAATAAGGGATATCATTGGCTTTTAAAAGCAAGGAATTCAAAGAAATAATTTGGTGAAATCTACGTATTAAAAAAAAATGGAAGCAATATTACATGCAATAAAAAATGGGGATAGTATATCATTGGGAGGTACTTTAAAGTCAAGATATACCATGATAGCATAAAGTATTTTTTGAAGCTATGATTTTCATTAGAAGATTAACAAAAATGACGAGAAAAAATGCAAAGTTTTAATTTTGAGATAATTTGCAAAAAGGGTAAGGAAAATTTAGTACATGATGCTCTTTCTAAAATAGAAGAGGCCTCAAATTTATATCCAATTAAATTTTCTATTCCTAGGTGGCTAGAAGAAGCTTTCCATAATGGAAAAATGACAATAGTACTAAACAAAATCTAAAATTTATAAAGGATGGGATGAACTCTATGGAGCATTGGGAGTGAAAGAGAGATATACTTTGGTGCAAATGTAGAATATTTTTATGCACGCAAGCATATTTGAATAAAAAAATATTAAGGGAGTCCCATGTCTCTCTGATGGTAGGACGCAGGGTTCTTTAAAACATCTCAAAGGATCAAAAAATATATTTTTGGAAGGAATGAAGAAAGATATTCAAAATTTTGTAAGAGAAGGTTAGGTTTGCATAGTAAATAAAAGAGAGATAGTAAAATCTATAGGGTTACTTCAACCATTCCACATACATATTCAAAGACTAGAAGATATATCAATAGATTTTATTACAGGGTTACTGAAATATAAAGGTAAGTATTACATTTTTGTAGTCATTTATATAGACAAATTTTGTAGATTTTTTTTGTAGAGCTCAAAGTACATAAACAACAAGCCAAGTGGCAGAAGTGTCCGTGAAAGAAATTCATATTCTTCATGGTTTTCCTAAAGTAATAGTAACAAGAAACTTTTGAAAATAATTATTTAATATGAGTGGAGAAACACTAGCTGCCATGATTTCTACATATCAAACACAATCAAATGGTCAAACAAAAATAGTTAACAAATGTTTTTAAGGTTATCTACAATGTTACTCTTTAGAAAAGCAATCTTAATGGAAGAAGTGGGTTCGTCAAGGAAGAATGGTAATATGATACTACCTATCACACATCTATTAAAATTTCCCCATTTAAGGCCCTTTATGGATATCCAACTCCTCGTATCTCATACTTTTTGCAAGATAAGTCCAAAGTATAGGAAAAAGAGTCACATATGGAAAATACTAAAGAAAATTTGAAAATTATTATGGAAAACCTTCAAATGACATGAAACTGTTGAGAATGCAGCAAGATGATGGAGCTTAGTGAAATGAAGTCGCCTTCACTAAGTGGGCCCGCAGGCAAATTCTGGCGCAAAGTCTATTTTTAGACTATGTCTATTTTTAGACATACGGAGCATAATACCACTTCCATGAGATTCTTAAAGTATGCGACATGTCGGTAAAAATAGATGAGACCCTTATTTCTAGGACCCGGGCTATTTTTAGACTGATCTCCTAAAAATATGGAAGTCAAATATTATTTACCCTTAATAATATTTTGACTATAAACAGCAGTTTACTCTCTTGGCGCACTTCAGTTTGAGTCATGGAGGTGGCTCATGCAACTGACACAAGGAATCACGTGGTTCCTAAGGTTTGATGGCATCTTGCATGGTTGGCTTCAGTTAGACTTCAGTGGCAGAAGTTTTGGAGGAGTTAACGGGACAAATAGTGGAGTTGTGTTCTATTTATTTCAGTTGAACTAGTTGAGATTAGTTAAATAGCTAATCAATTAGATATGAGTGGAGTAAATTAAATAATATTTAATTTACTAAATATTAACTCATTAGTCAACTCAAGAACACTTCAGTTCACTACAGTGCATGATCAGTTCAGTGAAGACCAGTGACAGAGATAGATGAAAGGGTAGAGTTAGCTATCAGTTGTAACTATACTGTTGCTATTTGCAACACATAGATAGGTGGAGTAAGCTATGAGTATTGCAAAGTTTAGGCTGGTGGTTTATCTATATAAAGAGGCCATCCCATAGCTTTGAAATATGCAATAGAGGCTGGCTATCAAGTGGCTAAGGATTGGAGCAAGTGATTTGCTAGATCTAGCTTGATAGTGTGTAGCATGGGAGGTAGTGCATGAGAGCTTGTGAAGAGTTTTTGTACTATGATTGTTACATGATTTCTCCATTATAATATACACAATAGCTGGGGGGTTTTCAACTATAGGCTTTCCCCATACATACTGAGTTAATGTGTGATTGATTTGATGTGCGATTGCTTCTATATATTTTCCGCATGTGACAATTAATTGTAGAAGAAGGTTATGTGTTATGTATGCAATTCGAAATTGATATATGACCAGGTTAATCTTCAGTGAATAAGTGATTTATTCAGCTAATTTCTACATGGTATCGGAGCGAGATTAATTTTCGAGATCTATTACGGTGATTGAAAACTTATTTCCTCGGACAGAGTCTGCATGCGGGCCAGGTAGCCTCCGGAATATTCATCCTTCCTTGTAAGGTGAAAGATCTGGTGAATGCCCTTTGCAGTCAATCTCTGATTTGGAAATAATTTGTTTTTTAGTGTAGATTGGAAGCGAGTAGGAGCTTGGAGTTTGGAATTCGAATTTTGCGTAAATGCACTTTGTTTTCTTATGCCGTTGTTGAAAATGTCTTTCAACGGTTTGCGACTCGGAATATGTTCTTGAAGGCAAGCTCGAATTATGTTGCATGGAAGGATCGCATGGAAGCAAAGTGTTAGAAGATAATGGTCTCAAGGAGTTCGTAGATACGCGATGTCCCAAAGCCCACTGATGCAAATTAAGTCGAAGGCATGGCAAAAGAAGATGGCGAAATGTCAAAGGATCTGTTGGAGGGCTGTCAAGGATCATATTGTATCCTACTCGCATGGAAAGGCTACTCCATATTTAATGTGGAAAAGCTTCGACGGATCTATTCCGGAGTAAGAGCGACCAAAGGAAGCCGGGCGCTCAAAGATAAGCTCGTAGAACATCAAGATGGAGAAGGGGCGTACAGCATCGCCAAATACCTCACGAAGTTCACTCAATGTAGAGATGAGCCGGGGAAGTGTGGGGGTTAACTGTCGAAGAAGAGGACATGGTCGACCCGGCTCTCCTCGGGTCTTCCGGGCTTGGCACTCATATCAAGATAGTGTCACATAGTCGGGAGAAGCTGCCGCGGATGGGAGCGCCTTTGGGCGGATCTCTGCGGCAGGAGGAGATAAAGGAGGACTACTTGAGAGATGGATCTTCATCAAAGGGAGATGATGAAGAAACCGCGCTGGTGTCCAAAGCAAAGAAGGGGAAGGGTAAGAAAACCTCTCATTCCGGTGCTAAGGGCAAGAAGCTATGATATGGCGAAAGTAGAAGTGCTTTCACCGTCATGATCACTGACATTATGCTACCAATTGTCCAAAGAAGAAGAAGAACAAGCAAGCGGGAAGATCTCAGATGGAGAAGCTTTGGCTACACAAGCCTCGAGCTTGACTTTTCACCGATTGCATGCTTGGTTTCAAGTGTGATGGGATCGGTGTGGTTCTTGGAGCAGCCGGTGCGTCATTTCATATGACTCGGGAGATCGGGAGTTGTTCTCGTATCCGGAGGACAAGGATTTGGGTGTGCACATCGAGATGTGCGATGACGCTAGATACAAGGCAGTGACTGTATCGGTACCGTATCCTTTCGCAGGAGTCTCGTGTAAATCCTTTGTCTTAAAGTGATGTCATGCATAGCAGCGGATTGATGAAGAACTCCGATTTCAAGAGGCTGTGCGTCGGGAGGATAAGGGGTATGATGTGGTCTTCTAGTCAAGGAAAAGCCTTCCCTGCATGCTAAGAAGACTACCGGGATAGACTCCGGAAGATAGGGGTTCGAACCTCGTAACCTTGAGTCGGCCTGCGTGTCGATGATCGCGCAACTAGTGGCATGCAAGGCGGGAGAAGTGGTAGAGTCAGATGATGAGGGCGTAACCATGGCACAGAGATTGGGCCATCTTCACCATGGAGCTTTTGAAGACTTCCTTGGCACAGATTTCTACCGGACTTCCTAAGGGCACTCTTGCAAGCAATGACGTTCAAAGGGTAAGGGGTGTACTTTAGGGGAAGTATGTGAAAGCCACTCTTTTCACGAGAAGGATAATCGCGCCACGACGAGTCCTTGGAGAGAGTTCACACAAGACGTGTGTGGTCCTTTCTCGCCATGCTACGACAATAGCCATGTGCATTATGTGATATTTGTTAGATGATTTCTCCTGCAGTAGCTGATCTTCTTCATGCGGAGAAGATGATGTATATCTGCCAAGTTCGTGAGTTTAAAAGCGACCTGGCCGAGAAGGAGTCGGGGAAGAAGGTGATTGCTCTAAGGAGTGATACCTGCTGAATTCATCCTACCGACATCAATGAGCTTCGCAATCGCGATGAGGGATTCAAAGAGAGCTCATCGCACTCCAGTAACCTTACATGCCAGCAGATCGGGGTGGTCGAGCGGATGAATGTACCAATGCAGTGGGTGCCGCACGGGGCCAAGGATGTGCGGGATGTCAGGCGACCGTGGCCTGGCCCCTTCACTTGTGGGCTGAGGCATGCAATACGTATGTATGTAAAGTAACCGTTGTCCCTCGTCACAGGTTCTTGGCATGAGTACACCGAGAGGAGGCTTTATTCCGGAAAGAGGCCTGATATTTGCATTTGTGATTTTTGGTCTCTCCTTCGTCTACATGCATGTGACGAAGGATGCGAGAAGGAAGTCGGATCTCAACCGCCGAGGTTGGAATATTTGTGGGCTACGATCGATACGCCTCACAACTATCTGTGTGTGTGCAGCATGATGGCCGCAAGATCGATGTGCGACGGATATGAAAAATTTTCGTGAGGAGGAAAGCCATGGCAAAGAGTTCGCTGAGAGGGAGCTACACTCGTGCATGCAGATGAGGAGCGTCGTTAGTTCCCTAAAGAGGAGCTTCCGTGATGTGGATCAGCCACAAGAGGAGGTTCGTAGAGGTGGAAGAAACCACCTGTGCAGCCGCCAACCATCGAGAGGGGCGCATGCGCACTACGACGCCGAGCGACCGGCTCGTGGATGCAGATGCAGAAGGTTGTAGGACCACCCTACAAGCACAGTCGCAGACAGAGGACGGTCACGGATCGGTGACACTGATACATGGCTCTTGCGGAGTCAATGTGTTGTGACGAGCCATCCTCTTTTGAGGAAGCCGTGGAGGAACTCCAGCATGGGTTGATGCCATGATCGGAAGAATAAGTGATTCGATCATCGTAGAACGATGGCATGGGAGATTGTCCCTAGACCGTGGGAAAATCACAGGTGGGTTCGCTGGAGTGGATCTACAAGGTGAAGCAGCGGCGATGGAGTGTGGAGAAGCACAAGTGCGATGATTTGTCGCTCGTGGCTTCGCTGCATCGAGGGGATTGATCGATGAGGAGACTTTCTGCACCGCCGTAAGGTATCCCTTTTCCATACGGACGATCCTTGCTCTCTCACAAGAGATGGGGTGGCACATTCATCGTATGGATGTGAAGATCGCGTTCCTCAATGGAATTATTGAGGAAGAGGCGTACATAGAGCAGCCTCGAAGGTTTTGAGATCTTCGATGGAGTCGCATGTGTGCCGACTCTAAGAGAGCACCGTGACGGTGTGAAGCAAGCACCTCGTATGGTAGCACTCGGATAGTATTTCGACTTATTTCACGCTGCTTGGGATTCTCCAAGAGTGAGGCGATCCAAACCCGTACCGCATTGTGGTGGAGGGGAAGCCGTCGATCATCGTACCGTATGTAGATGATCTCGATTTTTGATCGGCGATGAGCGAGTTGATACTTTCATGCAAGGAGGATCTTGCACGAGAGTTTGAGATGAAGGACTCCGGGCATCCTTCATTATTTCCGGGATTGGAGATTTTGCGCCGCACGGAGGATCGTATGTTTCAGTGGCAAGTGCATGCCCGTGAGATTCCGGAGAGTGTTCAACATGCAAGGCCGCAAGCTCGTTGATACCCTCTTCCCGGTGAATGGAGGAAGGGGAGATGCTACTTCGTGAGAGGTAGTGGATGCCACCGGCTCATCGACAGCTTGGTGGGGGTCGCTTATGTATCCGGTCAATACACGATCCGATATATGCTATGCAAGCAATCGCTTTCGTAAGCTGATGGTTGCTTCTACCAAGCTCTTTTGCAGGCATGCAAGCATGTATTGCGCTATATCGTAGGCACATCGGGATATGGTCTAGGCAGTACTGCATCGGAGGATGGGAGTGAAGCTGCTTCACCGTTGTGCACCGATGTGCAGCGGTGCAGAGTCCAACGGACCGAAGAGCACTGCTCGAGGAGTTTCCCGCATTGGCCGTCGATGCAGCTTCGGTACAAGAGAGTAGCAGTAGATCCATGGCACTCAGCTTCTCATCGTAGGCCGAGTACATGGCGACAAGTTTGGCCGCATGCGAGGGCTATTTGGATAAGGAAGATCCTCGCAGGTTTGTTCAGGTTGCATTTGGAGCCTACAGTGATCTACTGTGATAACCAGAGCTGCATCAAGCTCTCGGCTAATCCAGTTTTTCATGATAGGTCCAAACATATCGACATCAGGTACCATCACATCAGAGATTGTGTTCAGCTGAGGATCATGATGCTTTCATATGTTCCCACGGAGGATCAGGATGCCGACATCCTGACGAAGGCGCTCACCAGGAGCAAGTTCGAATTCCACAGAGGCAGGATAGGGTTGCAGATAATCCATATCTTGCTGAGAGGGAGTGTTGAAAATGCAGCAAGATGATGGAGCTTAGTGAAATGAAGTCGCCTTCACTAAGTGGGCCCGCAGGCAAATTCTGGCGCAAAGTCTATTTTTAGACTATGTCTATTTTTAGACATACAGAGCATAATTTGGGAATTCCAGTTGGAGATTCTTGAAGTATGCGACATGCTGGTAAAAATAGATGAGACCCTTATTTTTAGGACCCAGGCTATTTTTAGACTGCATCTCCTAAAAATATGGAAGTCAAATATTATTTACCCTTAATAATATTTTGACTATAAACAACAGTTTACTCTCTTGGAGCACTTCAGTTTGAGTCATGGAGGTGGCTCATGCAACTGACACAAGGAATCACGTGGTTCCTAGGGTTTGATGGCATCTTGCATGGTTGGCTTCAGTTAGACTTCAGTGGCAGGAGTTTTGGAGGAGTTAACGGGACAAGTAGTGGAGTTGTGTTCTGTTTGTTTTAGTTGAACTAGTTGGGATTAGTTAACTAACTAATCAACTAGATATGAGTGGAGGAAATTAAATAATATTTAATTTACTAAATATTAACTCATTAGTCAACTCAAGAACACTTCAGTTCACTACAGTGCATGATCAGTTCAGTGGAGACCAGTGAAAGAGATAGATGAAAGGGTAGAGTTAGCTATCAGTTGTAACTATACTGTTGCTATTTGCAACATATAGATAGGTGGAGTAAGCTATGAGTATTGCAAAGTTTAGGCTGGTGGTTTATCTATATAAGGAGGCCATCACCTAGCATTAAAATACGCAATCAAGGTTGGCTATCAAGTGGCTAAGGATTGGAGCAAGTGATTTGCTAGATCTAGCTCGATAGTGTGTAGCATGGGAGGTAGTGCATGAGAGCTTGTGAAGAGTTTTTGTACTATGATTGTTACATGATTTCTCCATTATAATATACACAATAGCTGCGGGGTTTTCAGCTATAGGCT
Source organism: Pinus albicaulis (assembly GCA_034641835.2). Lineage (NCBI taxonomy): Eukaryota > Viridiplantae > Streptophyta > Pinopsida > Pinales > Pinaceae > Pinus > Pinus albicaulis. The sequence goes on along the minus strand of CM076575.1, from coordinate 1,683,034,665 downwards.
TTCCCCATACATACTGAGTTAATGTGTGATTGATTTGATGTGCGATTGCTTCTATATATTTTCCGCATGTGACAATTAATTGTAGAAGAAGGTTATGTGTTATGCATGCAATTCGAAATTGATGTATGATCGGGTTAATCTTCATTGAATAAGTGATTTATTCAGCTAATTTCTACAGAAACATGATAAAACAACATTGAAGTGAAAGATAATTTGAGGAGGGTAATTGGGTATTTTTTAGATTATAGCATTATAAGCAATCTTCATTCAAGAAAAAGAAGAATAAAGAATTAGCTCAAAAATGTTATGGCCCTAAATAATTATTCATAAGATTGCACAAGTGGTATAGAAGTTATACTTTCCTTCTTCTTGCATTCATAAGGTTTTTCATGTATCTTGCCTAAAAAAGGTTTTGGGAAAAAATATGCCAATGTAAATAGAACTTCCAAAATTAGATGAAGAATGAAAGTTGATTCTCGAACCACAAAAAGTTATAGATAAACATTCTGTATCTCTTTGACATATAACCATTATGAAGTACCTAATCAAGTGGAAGAATATTCCTCTAGAAGAAGGTACATGGTAAAATGATCAATTCGTGATGAAATACCCACGGCTACAGGGTTCGTTTGAATTTTTGACAAAGGTTTTGTTATATGTTTTATATAACGCGCGACGGAATAGTTTTATTGTTTGTTAAGGTCCCACACATTGATCAAATTTGAAGGGCAGGTCCGAATTTCAATTAGAAGGGCATATATCTATGTCGCCCTTCCATAATGAAAAGCTTTAAAAAAAAACTTTTCAATTGACCACAATAAATTATTTTTACATTTCATTTTCAGAAAGACAAAACCATCAATCTTTATATTAATAAAAGACTGTTACATATACAAAAATGAAGAAGGATCCATCTTTCATTGCTTAAATATCTCATTGGCAATGTCAACATAAGTCTTGAAGACACTATTATAAGAATTTGGATACATACCACCGGGATATAGGAGATTCTTATGTGTCAGATTGTGTAATGCAATTTTGACTTTGTCTCACAAGGAGCAACAACATGGAGGTCTGGATTTTTCTTATATAACTTTATTATTATTATTTGAAACGTTGTTTATAGATATGAAGAAAACAATGAAATTATGAGCATGGTGGAAAATTAGTCAAGCTCATGATGCCAAACCATGATGATGTAAGTTTGGAATTTAACATTTTTACATGTTAAAGACAAATAGTCAAGATCACTGACAACTTAGTATGCCATAATTAATAATCATTCCCTGTTCACTTTTGTTAATAGGTTTATGTCACACGATGATCTCTCTTCTCTAGCATTTACTTGTATTGAAGATCGATATTCTAGGAATAAGGAGTTATTTTCTCCAAAAATAACCCTAGCCCAAGATTGACAATGCATCAAGGATATCTTTCTATGCTTCATAAGTACATATGTTCTACTTCTAAATCATCTCTTGGAAGTGGTTGTTTTGCTGGAAATTATTCACCAGTTGGTTTCATACCAAAGTCTTTTTCTCATTTTCAGCATCCAATACATGAAAAAGATAATGGTTTAAAACAACATAAATATTTGAAATTTTGCAAGAACTGTCTGGCACACTTTGAATATGAATTTTGAAGTCAAGTGCATGACGCTGTATAGGATCAAGTGTCATTTTGAATACCAAATGTTTCACAAGAAACTTCTCAACATGCTACCCTGCAGTAAGGATTAAATGACAATATTGCATCAACTATTTCTATAATAAAAGTGCACCTCGGCCATAAGACTAAACAACTACAAATGTTGTAGATCTAACAAGACCACACAATCAAATGTATTCCACAAGGCCAATACTATATGAAAAATGAAAAGGAGTTTGCAACCAAAAATTCCCATAGGCAACTAATTCAATTAGATACACCAAACCATCAACAAAAAGGAAAACCAGCCTACTCAAAAGGCAAGCGTTTACCTCCTTTGACAAAATTTTGAGTTCCGAAACAAGGGCCTTTATTGTCTTGTCAATGCCCCTAGTAATTTGAACGGGTTTTGCACCTGCTGCAACAACCTAAACAAAAAGGTTTCATTTCAAATTATTTTCCACAAATTTAAGATACAACCATTGTCAGTTTTGTATTTCCTAACAAGCTCATAAATTTTGACAAAAGAACAATTTTTTTTTAATACTTGATAGCAATTTTTTCACTCAAAAACTATCTTAGACTCAATAAGCCCAACCCAAAACTAAAAAACCAAACACCATAAGACCCTACAAAAATGAATAGATGATCTTAATCCAGTACTATCGACAAAAAGCTACCTTTACACCCTCACTTATTAAACCCTGAGCTGTTGAATTTTAACTTCAACTGTTGCAGCAGAAGGACGGATGCAACAGCAACATTTTTTTTTGGAGGTTGCTTGCACGCCATCCAGAAATTTAATTCATCATTTAAAATTCTTGCAAGTTTTTTTTGTAGACGACTGCAGCCATATTTCTATACAGGATTGTATTTAAACACAACAACCAGCATTAACGCAATTCACCAACCAGAAATTTACCCCCCAGTTTTGTAAATTCAAAAGGAGGACACGTGGAGCATTAATATTGGATCGCATGAAATTGAAGGGAATCTGAAAACCTGAAAACCAGACCCAAATTTTTTATAAGGCACATTGGATTGAGAATTCGCATTACAAATTAGGCAGACGTCAGCATCCCATTTTGGAACACGAATTTGGTTTGAAATTCAATCTATTTAGACTTTTGAAGTCCGACATAAAGGGTTCTTTAATGTTTTGATAGTTTAATTTTATGTATGCTTTAATATATACATATGTTTTAAACATATGTTATATATATATCATATGCGAAATGAAAGGTGGGCCATAGAATTTAGTTTTAATTTTATTTTTTTAAAAAGAGGGTTTATTATAATATGTTTTATATGTTACGACATATAAAAATAAAAAGGACAAAAAAGCTTGGTAGTTTTTTTTATAAACAATACGTAAATTTTTTATTACACAGCAGTGTGTAAAAAGTGAAAGACTGAGTGTAACTTTTAAAGTGTGTATGCACAACAATGCGAATGTGAAAAACACAGCAGAGCGTTTTAGAGACAGAGTATGTTTGTTTTGAACAGACAGTGAGTTGGTTTTATGCATTGCGTTTTGTAGCAGTCATAATTTTTTAATCCCTCTCAGTGAGGAAGAAGTGTAATAGTTTTTTTTTGAGTTATTGAAGGGAATAGAAGTTTGTTTTCAAAGTATTGAAACTCTGTCTCCTGTCAAAGAAATTTTTATTTTCTCTGTGTTAGAGGAAGGGAGATTTATTCTCCATTCATTGTTATGGAATTTTTCAATATTCCAACATGTGCAAGAACAACAGATGTTGTGGTTCCATCCCAGCTAAATCATTTGTCTTTGCCACAGCTTGCCTTACCAACTTGGCCCCAATATTTTCAACTGGGTCCTCTAATTCAACCAATAAAAAGGTCAAAACCATATCATTGAGATACTTTTCATTACGCTGTCAATAACAATAAAATTTGACTCAGCCATAAACCTTTCCTTTTATTGTTGTGAAAAGATTTATGCATTACTCTAATGTGGCTAGTCCATAGGCCAAGTAGACCATTGGGTAAAAAATATGTTTCCTTTCACCTTTGAGTTTTCAAATTATGCCTACCAAATCTAAGACATTTAAGAGGGGGAACTAATACAACGTTAGAAAGAAAACCAGAGCACACATCTACAAATTACCTCCTTAGCTACTGTCACACCATCATTAACTATTTTCGGAGAACCATGCTTGCTCTCCAAGACAACATTTTGCTCTTCGCCCCAAGGGTGACTCCAACAAGATCAGCAAGTTTGTTCACACCGCCTGCAAGACAAATTGACAATGCTTTCAGTAAGTGTGAAATTGAATGCCAGACCATATGCCAAAACAACCCTCCATGAAAAATTAAAATAACACATTAAAATCGAATATAAGTGGACAAGGAAAGATCCACCGCAGTGAAGTTTCACGTGCAGGTGACCTTCCTTTAAACATAATTTTTTCTCTGACCTGCAAATTTTTTGTCATTGAGCCATCCTTGTTGAAGTACAACTCCTTTTCCATAGCTCTTGTATTAACTACCTTCTCTCTGTCGCGTAATCTCAGAGTCCCTCTTCTGCTTGAGTGATTAAAGGAAATGGGTGAAAAAACTGAAAGAGAAGACAATTGTCTGCCATAATTATCAAACATTGCACCCAACTTCTTCCCCTTTCCATTGTTACCCAATGAGGTAGATGTGGCAATTTTTTTCATATTTCCCAAAGCAGAGGCCATCTTCTCTTATCCTAAATATATAATTACAAGATCTTCATATTAGTATGAACCTTAAAAAACATGACTCCCATTGCTAAAAACCACTTTTAAGTTGTAACAGGCAAACTAAACAACTATCGCAACTTTTGGCAACTTCTGGAGCATTAAGAGAAACAACCAAAGAGAAATACAACCACAATCCTCATTTTAATGAGACTGGACTATATATTTGCATTAAGATAATAGAAAGAAATCACGACTATATTAAGGCCAGCACAAAACAATCTTTAACTAGTGTCTCTCGCGGCCTTCAGGTTGCCATGCTAGAGGTTGCATATTTTTAATTTAAATTCTTGACCTCTCGTGCCCATCTATGAATGCATCCAATGGGATATCTACATAAAATGCTCCTTTATATCCCCAAAAACAAATTCCCTACTACAAGACCACCAGTATTGATGGATCACCCCACACCATCCCACCCACTAGAAACGGTGAAAAAGGAAACCCGAGAAAACTTCTGAAATATCTCAAGATGACTATATGGGTGGTTCTTATGAATCAAACAACCATTCATAACATGCTCATCAATCCAAACCATGAGTATTATGTGACAATATTCAAGCAGGCACTGAATCGGATTTCTGAAGCTATGTTAGAGAAACCCTAAACTCTCACTGAAAATAGGTGAAATGTGGCACCACTCAGAGATTGACATGTGCCAATTGGTACAAGTAGTAGACAATTGGCATGCTCAAACAACGAGGTGATGCAGGAATGACATGAGGGAGAAAATATCAGAAAAGCCCCAAATATGGAGAACTAAAGCTCATCACCAACCTGAGATTGACAACTTTACATGATGTAACCTATGAAATCGTAAATGTTGAAATCATAGTAACAATAAAGTAACCTATGTAACAATAAAGTCGGATTCATCCTTGGAGTGGTAATGGGAGAAATCATAGTGAACAACAGGAAACATGCAAAGTTGCTTACAATCAAATAGATGAAAAAACACATACAAAAAACCTAGATAATAATCATGAACAAGATTAATATTGAATTATGAACTGTAAAGGAACTTACAAAATGTGACATTACGAACCTGGTCAAGCGCACAAGCAAAAATATCCTGGACATGACCCCGGTTGACAAGTTGTATTGCTCATGATGCAAGAGGATTTGTACCTGCACTGCCAAGTCAATCAAAATCCATCATTATCTATACAATAAATACAAGTAATTGATGTAGTATTTTTTACTCTAAGATGAATTCTTATGATAATGTTAGAACATATGTTGAAAATGTCAAAACATACCCGAATAAGCTCCTCTTCGTTTCAAGAACAATTTATTGGAGTCGCATGAACTTGGAACAAGCCTACCACGATCTGAAAGAGTAGCAACTAAGTCAACAGTGACTTTTTTGTTGCTACGCTGGATCAAGGGAGGTTTGATCCAAGATTAAATTGCTCCAATAAATTATTCTCTACTAAACAGGGCCAACCACGTGAAGGTGGAAGCTCTTATGGCCCCTCCCCCCCCCCTCACATCACTCTCAATTCCCCAATACCCAATCTATATTTCGTTTTTTACTTTCATGAGCATAAAAAAAAATATTCAATAACTAATAAAAAAACAATTCAACAAAAAGTACGCAAGGAAACATTGCAATTAATGCTTGACATAAAAATAGTATGATAAATGAGTTTTTTATATAATGCAAAAAACGCTCCAAGTATGGTAACGTTTTAATTGTCATTTTTTAAATATCATTGAACTATTTCGATAATATTAATAAAAAAAATTGCAATGAGATTATTTACCTGGTGCACCAGTTGTCGCCGCTGACCTAGTTGCGTAGTCACGATGTCTGGTCTCATCCAGTGATGGGGCATTGCCTACAAAAACATATAATATTAAATTTTAATTGTCAGTTTTTAAATATCATTGAACTAGTTCGGTAATATTAATAAAAAAAATTGCAATGAGATTATTTACCTGGTGCACTAGTTGTCGCCGCTGACCTAGTTGCGTAGTCACAATGTCTGGTCTCATCCAGTGATGGGGCATCGCCTACAAAAACAGATAATATTAAATTTTAATTGTCAGTTTTTAAATATCATTGAACTAGTTCGGTAGTATTAATAAAAAAAATTGCAATGATATTATTTACCTGGTGCACCAGTTATCGCCGCTGACCTAGTTGCGTAGTCACGATGTCTGGTCTCATCCAGTGACGGGGCATCGCCTACAAAAACAGATAATATTAAATTTTAATTGTCAGTTTTTAAATATCATTGAACTAGTTTGGTAATATTAATAAAAAAATTGCAGTGAGATTATTTACCTGGTGCACCAGTTGTCGCCGCTGACCTAGTTGCGTAGTCATGATGTCTGGTCTCATCCAGTGACGGGGCATCGCCTACAAAAATAGATAATATTAAATTTCAATTGTCAGTTTTTAAATATCATTGAACTAGTTCGATAATATTAATAAAAAAAATTGCAATGAGATTATTTACCTGGTGCACCAGTTGTCGCCGTTGGGACTGTTGTCCTGTCTTCCTCTCTGGTGGTAAGATCCTCAAGGGAAACATTCTATGTCATTTAAACAAAAAAAGTTATAAGGAAAACCATCAAGGTATAATTAGAAAAAAATATAAGTGGAAATTAATTATCGTCACGGCCCTCACTGATAGTAGCATTGTCGGCCTGGTCCCCACTACAATGATCAGGTTGCACGTGAGGATCATCTACATCTGGCTCTAAAATTGGGTTATTTGCCTCGTCGGTAGTGTTGCTCCCCTGATTTAAACAAAGTTGTTAGACATTAAATTTATGGATGAAAACAAACATATTGAAAGGTTAATGTTTTACCTTATCAGGCATTCTGGATCTTGGGACCTGCCCCAAGCTTTTGCAACGTTCAACTACGGCTTGATAGCCAAAATGGAAAGCGATATTTTTATCTTCTTCTGTAGTTTCTGTTCCAAAGTCATCACCCTACATTACGTATGATTGTGTATTTTTAATCATATTTGATAGGATTACAAAAAAGTTGGAAGGCGATACAATTAATTATAAGATGTTTAGCTACTTAATTACAATTCTTGCAGCTAATTTCAAGTAGCCGCCTTGGCCTAGCTTGTGATGGCCCTTTTTTTCAATCCTAGCTTTGGTTGCCTTTGAGGTTTCAGGAAACCTAGCATCAAAAGATTGAAGTCAGATATGACGTAGCACACTTTTATTTTAGACATAGAGAAAATTAAAGCTATTGAATTAAAGTTATAATTTACCTTGCGGGTCCAGTTGGCATTTTTCCTTCTTTCTTTGCCCTTTTCTCTTTTCTATCATGGATGAGTTCTCTCCACTCACTCTCTAGAACTATGAGAGGATGCTCATATCTAGGGTTAAATTGCAATTGCATCATATAGGTGTCCCTGGTATATTTCAAATATTTGCCGGCTACCCGAGCCACCGCTGTTCTGTCAAATGTGTCGACCCCAAAAAGGGCTTCTAGATAATCTAGAAGTTCTTTTTTCAGGTTGGAATTCTGGGAATTCCACCCTATGCGTATGGTTGGGCCAAAAATTACCAACGCATGGCTCTCCAAAAACCTGTAGAACTCATTGTTTCCTACACAGAAAAAAAAATACTATCATTAATTTAAAAATAAAAATCATGATAAATATGTTTTAGATAAAGTACATGAAATAGTTAAAATATTAAAATTTACCTGGGAGTTGTACATGCTTTATAGGGACACCCTCATCTTTCACCAACAACGTGCCATTAATGGTCCCTGTGGAGCTGACACGTGTAGCTCCAGGAAACACAATAATGTAGTTGGCCATATCAGCCTCATCATTGCCAACACGTTCAGCGGTTGGCTGGGTGTTTGCTTGGGTAGGGTGTGTTTCTTGGCTGGCATCTAAAGGAGTAGAAGGTGTATGAGAGGGTTGCTGGGAAATCTCTTGCCCTTGTGTCCCACTACCACCAACACTGGGTTCAGAAAGGGCCAGAAAACGCTACATACAAAAGAAATTTTTGGTAGTTTAGTCAATGTAAAAATTAAAAATCAAACTATCACAATTCATCTCATGCATAACAAAAAAAATATCCTTTTGAATTTTTATTATTACCTAATATGTTTCTAGCTGGCTCATAAGTTTTTTTATCCTCTCTTCTGTTTCAGGTGTTTGAGGCACGTCTATCAAAGTATTAAATTCTGACCTTGCATCTCGTGCCTTTTTTCGCAACAAGAACACTGGAGATAGGGATGAAGAAAGCTCTTCCTCAAAGAGGGAATCATCGGGCGTACCATGGCTAGGTGTCTGCATATTTGAACAAAATTAATATTATTTCAATTATGTAAATAACTAAAATACCTGAAGATAGAGCAATGCTAGCACTTTACATGTTCTTTTGCTGGCCTCTTTCCGCGATCATCCCGTATCGGGGTTGTTCCTGTACTGCCCTGATCAGTCTGCCACATTGCAATAAAATTATAAATGTAAAAACTTGAAAACAATATCTAACTTGAAAACACAAAATGAAAACTGAAATAATTTCTAATAAGACACAGGAAGACAGAGTTAGAGTTTCAAATATGCCTTGCATTGAATTCAGTCCTAGAAACATGTCATTGCACATTAAGGCACCCAAACAAGAGACGAGTTGACAATGAAGACCTTATTGAATATATTGTTGGAGCAACTTCTAGTAAACTTGTTGTGAAGACCTTGAGGACATTTTTTGGAGCAACATTGTTGAAGCTGATGGTATAGCATTGTTGGAGACGATCTTGAAGGGCCTTGAAGTGAAGCTTTTGGAGAAACTATTGAAAAATCCTTAGAGCATTTAAGTAAGGCACTTTCTATCTTCCATCACCTTTTTCCTTTCAATATCTTTTAAACAATTTTGTTGATATTTAATGTTTGAAATCAAGTTATAATTCCTTGATTGTATGTGTTTGGGGACTTTCCCTTTGAAATTACCCAAAAATACCCTGGCAATTTTATCTTCAGGATGCATGTCTAACCCTATTGTTCAATATTTTGATTGATAGTAGTAAACATAGAGAGTTAGGGGGCTCTTGAATTGGTTTGGTTGGGCCGTTAGATCCCTAACATATACTAGGGAGAACCCCCCTTGAGTTGGAGGAGAGCTAGCCCGAAGTGAAAAGAGGTTGGTGAGGTGACAATGGGGCTATTGAATTACACATGGTATCACACTTTAGCTTTAGGACTTTATCTTGAGAAGTGCTAGATTTTGCTATATCAATTCTCAAATTGTTTACAACACTATTGTTAAGAACTAATAAGAAGTGATGTTGAGGGGTTTTTGGGTATAAGAAACAATACCATTTAAAAACTAGGGTTCTCAGTCCTTGGCATTCCTTCACCCGGGCCTAGGGGCACACTAGAATAATTTCACACTAAACCATGCAAACTTAAAAGTAACTTAACAGATCCATAAAGTAATAATAATCATAATTCATAATTTCCTATTGTACGATATGATGCAAATTATTCAAACATGAAGCAATGAAGACATGCAATGTCTGAATTTCAAGATTGATGAACCAACATAAGAAGTTAGAAACTACAACTTTGATTCAATACTCTGTGTCCTAACTCCAGGAAGGAATCTAGTTTGTAGTACAGAACATGCATCGTGTATTATCAATTCTTAATCGACAACAACTAAAGGACATCTACCTCATCAATTCCTTCCCATTTTGTGTTTTTATGTTATATTCCTTATAAAAGTGTCAAATTTCTCTCAAAGTAAGCAACCACTGAATAAAATAAAAAATAGTTGAGATATGATTGAGAAATGGTCATTTATTTCTCGAAAGGATCTTCACAATTTCTTTGGTTTTTTTTCATCTCAAGAAACAAGAAATGACCTAAGAAACTATCATGATGTAATATAAGAAACAACACGGTGCAACAACCATTTTCAAAGCCAAATGATGTCCATTGAGGACATGGCCTTTATTTGGTTCCTGTTTCATAGGATTTTTGGGTAGAAATGGAACTTTGTTGTACCATTTCTAGTAGTAAAAAGGGAAAACCTTCTTTTTCCATGGGAAATAATTTACCTTTCCTTTTTCAAGATAATCTAAATCACAAAAAATATGAACTATACTACACACATTCTTTGATAATGTGAAAGTGGAAAAGGAATACCCTACACAAGTGATGCACACATGTACATTTGAACACTAATAGATTTTTGTAGTTGAAATGCAATGTTTGTTTTCATTTAAAGGTAGGGTTTTTAAAGCAGGGAGAAATAATGGCTGCCAAATTAATAAGTGTTTCTTTGGGAAAAATTTATATCTTGTATTGGGTGATGAAGATAATAGAGGGTATTGAATCTTGATTCTTGACATCTAGAGAGAACCTTACAGCCTAACACAATCCAATGGAATTGACCAAAAAAACCCAAATAGAGTCAACCCTACTATATGAGGAAGGGCCTGCAGTAAGAACTTACCATTTTGCAAGAGCTGAGGGAGAATTATGTTCTGCAAGAGCTGAGGGCGAACGCTGAGGGAGAATGCAGGGCGAATGCTGTTCTGCAAGAGCTCAGGGTGAATGTTGAGGGCGAATGCTGTTCTGCAAGAGATGAGGGCGAATGCTGAGGGTGAATGCTGTTCTGCAAGAGCTGAGGGCGAATGCTGTTATGCAAGAGCTGAGGGCGAATGCTGAGGGCGAATGCTATTCTGCAAGAGCTGAGGGCGAATGCTGAGGGCAAATGCTATTCTGCAAGAGATGAGGGCGAATGCTGAGGGCGAATGCTGAGGGAAAATGCTGTTCTGCAAGAGCTCAGGGCGAATGCTGAGGGCAAACACTAATAGATTTTTCTAGTTGAAATGCAATGCTTGTTTTCATTTAAATGTAGGGTTTTTAAAGCAGGGAGAAATAATGGCTGCCAAATTAATAAGCGTTTCTTTGGGAAAAATTTAAATCTTGTATTAGGTGATGAAGATAATAGAGGGTATTGAATCTTGATTCTTGACATCTAGAGAGAACCTTACAACCTAACACAATCCAATGGAATTGACCAAAAAAACCCAAATAGAGTCAAACCTACCATAGGAGGAAGGGCCTACAGTAAGAACTTACCATTTTGCAAGAGCTGAAGGCGAATGCTGTTCTGCAAGAGCTGAGGGCGAATGCTGAGGGTGAATGTAGGGCGAATGCTGTTCTGCAAGAGCTCAGGGCGAATGCTGTTCTGCAAGAGCTGAGGGCGAATGCTGTTCTGCAAGAGCTCAGGGCGAATGCTGAGGGCGAATGCTGAGGGCGAATGATATTCTGCAAGAGCTGAGGGTGAATGCTGAGGGAAAATGCTGTTCTGCAAGAGCTCAGGGTGAATGCTGAGGGCGAATGCTGTTCTGCAAGAGCAGAGGGCGAATGCGCGCGTGATATCAGACGTTAATGTAGCTATTGCGACGGATATAAGTTTTGTATTTTTAATAAAATAATTTTTATGTAGCGCACATATAAGTTTCGTATTTTTATGTAGCGCACATATAAGTGTCGTTATACCGACGATGGAAAAAGCGTCGCTATTGCGACAGATGCCTCCAAACATCGCAATTGCGACACTTAGACATTGTGTCGCACTTGCGACGTTTGGAGGCATCCGTCGTAATAGCGACGCTTTGGGGCATAGTGTCACAACTACGACGTCTTCCTCCAAACGTCGCAATTGCGACACTTTGTATAAGTGTCGGTATTGCGACACTTTTCTATAAACGTCGGTATAGCGACGATTTCGGGCGGGATTGAAAAAATTTGGGGAAATTTCTGACATTTGGTCAAAAGCGTCGGAACCAAGTGTCGGAATTTCCCCCAAATGTAGTAGTGATGCTTCCGTCATCTAGTTCTGAAGCAGCTGCATCTGATTCATCATTGTTAGAGTCATTAGTTGCTTCATAGTTATACAAATTCCTTGTCTCGTTTCTTTTCGCGCACCTATGCTTAGGGTCCCACTTTTCACCGCAACGTTTGCACTTGCCCTCTCTCATCCTTTGTATTTCCACGTTAGATTTTTCTTCTTCACGAAGATGGGGTGGGAGATATTTTATGTTATCTATATTTTTAGATTGAGGAAATATTTGTCTTGAATATACTCTTTTTGATTTTGACCATGATAACCTTTCAAATTTCTTTTCAGCAGCTTTTGCTTTTTGCCTTGCTAGTTCTACTGGTGTAATGTCGTGAAGTTCGAGCTCTTGTTGTATATGTGCTTTAAGTCTTGAGATGAAAGATTGGATTAAATGAGATTCTGACAATCCAGGTACTCGTGTCGCTAAGGTTTCCCATTCTCGAGTGTACTCATCCACATCTCCTTTTTGGCGTAATTTGATGAATGTTGAAATTTTTTTTTCCTCTTTTATACCTTGGAATCTTTTAAAGAATGCATCCTTAAATTTCCTCCAACTGATAACAAGTGTCGTCTTTTTCCACCACATATACCAATTATATGCTTCTCCTTCCATTTTCATGGAAGCGTGCTTAATTTTTTTGTCATCACTATCAATGTCATAAATCTCAAAATATTCTTCGGCTTTATTAAGCCATGCAATGCTATTTTTTTCATTACCGTCAAACTTAGGTAGCTCGATTTTTTCTCTTCGACGATATGCTAACGGTGGGACGAGAAATGGGTATTTATTAGCAAATGCATTCCAGAGCTGCTTATTTTGAGAATCTGCATTACTATCTTCGTGATGATTTGGGGAATCGGTTTTTTCTTGATGCTCTTCTGAGTTCCCTGAATCTGCGGAATTGTCCTGTTGATTTTGTTCCATAAAAGGGGATATGGGTCATTGTGTCTGAATTATCTTATCTATCTTATCATTTGTCTTATCAAAGAATTCTGTCATCTTTTTCATTGCTTCTCTATGATTTTCTGTGGCCTCGTTAAGATTTAGCCACATTTGTCTTTCTAATCGATTCATCATATCTTGAACCTTTTTGATATCGTTGGAGTTTCCTGCAACTGTACCTTCGAGAATGACTAATATTTTTCCAAAGTCATCTGAATTATTATTGATTTGTTTCTCAAGATCCAACAATTTTTTTGAGAAATCGGCCATTGACATTGATGATGTCATTGAACGCATATGTGGTGGTGAATATTTTTCTGCCAGTTTTCTTCCTTTTTTTTTTTAAATAATAATAATAATAATAATAATTTTATTATTTGAATTATATATATATATATATTATATTGATAAAAAGAAATTTTTCGTGAACGTTTTTGAACAGTCACATTGTTTTAACATAAATTTCAATTTTCTTTTTAAAAAAATTTCCTACGGTGAGGTGAAAGGGTGGAATGCGGTGGCAGGATGTGGGGAGGAGGGGTGAGCGGAGGAGGGAAGGGGAAGTGTCAGGGGAGGGAAGTGGGTGGCGGGGTCAGGGGGACGGGACATGACAGGTGGAAAGCGGAAGGGCCGTAGGGCCGAAGGAGTCAGGGAAGCCGACGGTGTGAGGGCTGCAGGAGGGTAGATGACCGATGGGAGTGGGGAGGTAGTGAGGGAAATGGAGTGGGAAGGGAGGTGAGAAGTGTCGGGGAAGAGTGTGGGAAGACCGCAGGTAGGGAGGGGATGAGTGTAGAGGTTGTTGCGTGGGCTATGGGGAGAGAGCCGAGGGGGAGGCGGAAGGCGGAGGGAGGAAGGGCGGTCGGGGAGGATGGGGGAGGGCCATGGGAGGGGCCAAGGGAAGTGTGTAGGTGTGGAGCGATGAGTGCGAGCATAGGATGAGCGGAGAGGGGGACTGTGGGTAAGGAATGATGTTGTGAGGGATGGGGAGAGCGGCCGGGGTAGAGTGGAGGGGCAGGTTGCAGGGATCGGGTGAGAGAGAAGAGGGGTAGTGAGGGGAGAGCGCGTGAGGTAGCGGGGTAGTGTAGGGGTGGGAAGAGGAGGGGGGGCGGCCGAATGTGCAAGCCGAGAGGGGGTTGGGTAGCGTAGGGAATGGGTGGTCGGGTAGCATAGGGAAATGGGCTGGGGTGTGCTGTGAGGAGCAAATAGGGAGGGCCGTGAGGCCACGCTGGGTGAGAGAGTTGTGAGGGCGCAGGTTAGAGGGTCGAGCTGTGAGGAGAGTTTGCTGTGCGTAGGGAATGAAGGCAGTGGTAGAGAAATCTGTAAAAAAAAAATTCAACAAATATCGCTGCCCACGAACACCAATGGAGTGTAAGGGGGATTTAAAAAATTTGTAAATTTTTCATTTTTTTTTAAACAAATGCTGCCCACAAGCACTGGATTTAAAAAAATCCGCAATTCTGAAATTTTATTGTAATTTCTTATTCTTGGTGATCACATAGATCCTAAAGAGTGACTGCTCTGATACCAATGGAGTGTAAAAACTCTGGTAAACTTGATAATTATATATTATTATTGATAAAAGATGAGATGATTACAAGCGAGGATCACCAAGGCTTTAAATACAACCTTATGGTCTCCCTTGGCGAAGAGGCATGATCGTTGATCATGCCCTTCCACATTAATAAGCCTAAGTAACTATATTTAACTAATAATTAATAAAATATACATAAAAAATAGTTGTGTATATGCATTGTAAGGTTACTCCGATGGTAGAAAGGAGGGGGCCAACCCCCTCCCCATATGTCCTTACCACTTAACCTCATCACAACGCCACCACTAAACCCACTTAATGCACCCTAAACACATTGTTAAACCTGCAGTTAATATAGTTTTAAATTTACTTAAAATGAAGTTAAGTTAGCAGCATATTCGGCAGTCACACCAAATTCGGTGGACCTCCATAATTGGCAGGGCTAACTGGAGTCTTCTCGAGATTTGGAGGTAGTTTACTTGACTATAATTGAATTAAGCCTAACTGGAGCAAATTTCGACCAAATTGAGCTCAAGAAGAGTTATTCCTAGATGATTTGGATGGTATGAGCATGATGGTGTAGGTTGTAGAGGCGTTAGAGCACTTTTGAAAGTGGTTTTTCCACTTTGAATATTAAAGAAGCCTAGGGCACCAGGAGAAGAGGTCATGCCTAGATCAGCTGGAGACCATTTTCAGAGTTTGAATAGTCTATTTTGAGCTTTTTGGGTCTTCTGAATCCAATAGAGTAGGTTGCAAAGCCATTGGAGCATTGTAGGTGTATTTAATCAGGCATTTGACCATTAATCCCAAAAGGACCTAACTAGTTGAAGCAGGTCCATTGAGATGTAGCCCAGGAGGGGTGAACTCCGTTATCAACTATTGTGTAATGTGTATGTTGTGTGTTATTTATGTGCATTTTATTTTCTGTAAATGAGTTTTTGAAATCTAATTAAATCATAAATTTCTCAACAAGACACCTAAAATTGACACATAAACCCTTTCACAATTAGATAACTTGAGACGACCCTAAACACATTTTTATTTAACTGATGAGGGAGCTAGCACAAAAAAAACTAGTTTTCCCATAATCAAATCAGCTGGATCCGTAGATATGTTGAGTGGATGTGGTGTTGGATCCATAGATCTATTGTTGGATCTGTCAATTGGATCAATGGATTTGTTATTGGAGTCATGGATCTATTGATCAGGCAAGATACTGGTAATGCTCGTGAATTAAACAAAATATGGCGATGTTGAAATTGTTATGCCACAATGAATAATCATATTGTAGAGACATACCTTAATCAGAGCAATAAGCTCGATGGGTCAAATTACGCCAATTGGAATTTCAAGTTGCGGAGATTGCTCAAGGGTTCTATTGCGTGGAAAATTGTAAACATAGATGAAGCAAAGCCAATTTCAGCCAGAGGTGCCACAACCACATTAGTTAAAGATTGAGAAAAGAGGTAAAATAAAGTGAAGGTGTTCTTTAAGATGTCAGTAAAAGACAACATAATCACTCATATTTGAGACTGCAAAAATTCTAATGAGATTTGGGTGACACTCAAGGATTTGTATGAAACAAAATATACAAATTGTGTGTTGTTTTTCAAGATTAAGATTCTCTCCATTAGAGTGGAAGAGAATGAATCCATTGCTGCATTCATCTCATAGATTAAATAATTGAGAGACAAGTTAGGTGCCATAGGGGAGAAAGTATCCAACAACGATCTCGTCACAATTACCTTAAATGGTATGACAAAGAATTATCAAATGTTCATTATAGGGCTTGCAGCAAGGGATAAAGCTTCCTCCTTTGAAGAATTGACATGGATTTTGATGCAGAAAGAAGAGAGACGTAAGAATCTGAAGCCTTAGATTGTAGATCTGGAATTGATGGCAAAGAAAAAATTATTCAAAGGGAAACTAGGAGGAGGATATAAAAGTGCTGGTACATTCTAAAAAAATCCATTTCAAGGTATGCCATCCGCTAAAAATGATTTAGGAATTAAGTGTTTTTACTATGGTAAAAATTGGTCATATTGCTAAAGAATATTATAAAAAGAATAATGATGAAAACAAACATAAACACAAGAGGCAATAATGGAATTTGGTTGACGAATATCTGAATCATGATCTTAAATTATTTGTGTCTGATGTTACTCTTTCTTCTGAGACCAATGAGGATGGAACTTAGTTTTTGGATTTTGGAGCATCCACTCATATGACATGTAATAAACACTGATATGAAAATTTTAAGGAGAACAACAATGGTGCAAACATATACCTGGGAGATGACAGAGCATATACAATTAAAGGGTATAGAGATATTCCTGTGATATTGCCTAATGGTAATATCAAGTGCATCCAGAATGTCATGTATGTGCCTGGTATTAAAAATAATTTTATCTTTGTATCCATGATTACAAATTAGAATTTAAAGGTAGAATTTTTTAAAACTGGTTGTGTTGTAAATGATTTTCTGGTTCATTCGGTTGCATCAGGAGTAAGAGTTGGAAGCCTATACAAGTTGAATTTTCAAGCATGCCACATCAAGATTTAACTTCAATGACTATGACAACAGAGAATCTTTGGCATCAAAGGTTTGGTCACATCAAATTTCATGATTTATTATTGCTGCAGAAACAAGGTATGGTTGATGGACTTCCTATTTTAAGAAATGAACATATTGATTGTGAAGGGTGTGCACTTGGAAAAATGCAAAGGGATGAATTTCCCTCTAGCTTAAATAGGAGAAAGAAATATATACTTGAAAATATGCATACTAATATTTGTGGACCTATGTACACAAGGTCTTTAGGTGGAGCTTACTATTTATTATTATTTATTGATGACTGCACAAGGTATATTTGGGTATAATTTCTTCAAAGGAAAAGTGATGCTTTCGAGTACTTTAAATAATTTAGAAATATGGTTAAAAAGTAGACATGGAAGGTCATTAAAATCCTCCACTCAGATCAAGGTGGAGAATATAGCCTTGAGAACTTCATCAAATGTTATAGAGATCATGGAATAGTACAAAAATTTACAATACCCCACACTCCACAACAGAATGGTATTGCAGAAAGAAAGAAACAAATTTTGGTTGAATGCGCTCATAACATGATTAAAGGTAAGAACCTTTGCAATGGTTTTTGGGCAGAAGCTATTAATATTGCATTTTACTAAAAGAATAAAATTCCAACATGGTGTCTTGATATCAAGACTCCATTTGAGGCTTTGTATGGTTTTAAACCTGCAGTCCATCACTTGAGAGTATATGGTTCTAGAGATTTTGCACACATTCCTAAGGAAAATTGGAAGAAATTGGATGCTAAATCTATAAAATGCATATTTCTAGGGTATTGTTTTGATTTCAAAGCATATAAGATGTTTAATCCATCTACTCACAAGGTATTTGTAAATAGAGATGTTATATTCCATGAACATGTTGATGAAGGGAATAAGGAAAATAGTTATGAGGAGTGGCACATGCCTTTAGTGATTGATGATAACAATGATGAAGCCAAATACAATAATTTACAACGAAAACAACAGAAAGAGGAATATAGCTATGTGGACACATTCAACAGTCAAAGTCCATTCAGAGGTGAGCAAGAAATCACATAGGACAAAATTGAGGCAATTTCACTACCAAGGAGATCGGGATGACAAACTCACTTACTTGCAAGGTACAAAAATTATTTTCTTACGACTAGTGTTTTAAATGTTGTTGAGCCCATGAATTATATTGAAGCAAATCAATATGATGAATGGAGGTGAACTAGAAAGAAGAGTATGAGTCCATAATTAAAAATAAAACCCGGGAATTGGTTGAACTACCAAAAGGAAAAGAGCCCATAGGTTGTAAATGGTTATTTAAACCTAAGTTAAAAGTATAAAAAAAATGTAAACAAGTATAAAGCTAGATTGGTGGCCAAAGGGTACTCACATAAAGAAGGGATTGATTATGAGGATACTTTTTCTTTTGTAGCTAAGTTAAATACTATTAGGATGTTAATAGCTCTAGCTACAAAGCACCATTGGTGTTTATGCCAACTGGATGTAAATTATCATTTTCTAAGTGGAGATTTGAATGAAGAAATATATTTAACAAAACCTGAAGGGTTCATTAAAAAGGGGCAGGAACACTTGGTCTGTAAATTAAAAAAAACATTGTATGGGTTGAAACAAGCTCCGAGATCTTGGTATGAGAAAATAGAATCTTTATTCTTATAACATGGTTATAAGAGAAGCAAAAATGATCCAAATTTGCATACCACATTTGATTCAAAGGGGAAAATTTTGTTGATTTCCTTATATGTTGACGATTTAATTGTTACTGGAAATTTTGATGAATTGGTTGAAGAAATTAAAATGCAGATGTCATAAGTATTTGAAATGAAGGATCTTGGAGAACTACGTTATTTTTTGGGTCTTGAAGTCTGGGGGGATGCTAGCCAGAATTTTGTTACTCAAAGAAAGTATGTCAGGGAATTGTTGAAGAAATTTAAAATGAATCAGTGTAAAGTTTCTTCAGTACCTATACAACATAACGTTAAATTTCAAAGTGATGATGGTTCTAAAGATGTGGATGCTACATTGTACATAAAAATGGTTGGAATTTTGATTTATTTGACTACAACTAGACCTGAATTAGCATATTTAGTTAGTGGGTTGAGTCATTTTATGACAAAATCTCTTGAAAATCATTGGATGGTAGCAAAAGGTGTCCTAAGGTATCTTAAAGGAACCATAAATTTTGCCATGAAATATATTGATTCTTTTGATGTTAAAATGACATGCTATTCAGATTCAAATTGGGCTGGAAATATGGATGATACAAGATATATAACTGGATATGATTTTAATATTGTGTCCAGGGTCATCTCTTGGAGCAGTAAAATGAAGATTATTGTATCTTTATCATCAATAGAAGTAGAGTATCAAGCTATATGTGTAGCCACTTATGAACCAATTTGGTTGAGAAGAATTCTTCAAGATGCAAGAGAAGAACAAAAGGATGCTACAGTGATTAAATGCGACAACCAAAGTTCAATAAAGCTAGAAAATAATCCAATTTTTCATGCAAAAACAGAACATGTAGATATTCAATTTCATTTTATTAGAGAAAAGGTTCAGTCGAAAGAGATTTTTCTTGAATATTGTAACACCTGTGAAAATGCAGCTGATATCTTCACCAAGCCTCTTGGGAATATCAAATTTGAATTATTTGAAATAGTTCTTTTGTGATCCATAATTTATATAAATATATCTTTTGGTAATAATCACATAACAAAGAACATGATCGACGCGTTTTGAACGAACTAGTGTGGTTCATCTTCACGACCGAAGATAAATCATATCATGGCATTCCAATATAAATAGATGAGGAGAAGAGTTAATTAGCCATTGGAAAGAAACAACTAGTTTGACTTAAAGGAAAAGAAAAAGTCAAAAATTAATAATTAGATTATATAATATTATAATATTTAATAATATTTAATTATTATAAAATTATATAAGTTTTTATTAATATTCTTCTATTACTGTTAGGATATATTGACTTTTTCAATTATTATTTAATTAAGTTGTTTATTAATTTATTTCAATTTGATCAAAAGAAAGAAGAAATATATTTTATTAAATTATATAAATTTCATTAATATAATTCTATTATAGATTTTGAAATGATTCTATTTAATTTATTTTATTTCTATTAGATTGGATTAATTAACCATTTTTTACTTAAAATATTCACTATATATAGTAAAAATAGGGTTAATAAAAAAAAAAAAAAGAGAATAGGGAGAGGAGGCCAACTAAAAAAATCAACACTTAGGAGTATAAGGCAGGAATCCAACATCTGCTAATACTCCAACCATTGTCTCTGTTAAGGTTAACAAGCCTTTTTTCAATCTCAAAAGCGTCCCTAAACTTACGATGATGAAAATGGTCAACATTGGCAAGGACTTTGGCCTCTTCAATGACAAATCTGAATTGTCTAGTGAGATGTTAGGTGTGCAAGTGAATCCTTTCTCATTAAGGGGAAGAGTTGAAATTAATGGAGAATTTTTTTTTCATGGTTGTGTGTGTCTTAGTTTAGATTTAGTTACTACTTTCTAAGAGATAGTTTTGATCTCCCTAAATAAAATGTAATCTTATTTATTTCATATCTTATGGACAATGAGATAGAGTTGTACTGCTTAGGCAGCCTCCAGATATAACATGTCTCCCAACTGCAAGTTTCATTCTATTTTTTCTTTCCATTTTTTATCTTTGAAAGCTAGCAAGTTTTCACATATTTGGAGGAATTATTAAACCATTTTTGTTTTTATATGGTTATTGGGTGTGGAGGTGCAATATTCTGTTTGTCAAAATGTTTTATGATAATAAATATAACAATTTGTAGGGTGATACAGATTCTGATGCTATTTCCAGCAAGCCACAAGTGGAGTTGCTTAAACAGCTAGCAGGAGAGAGTGTCGCCGTTCCTATTTTTCCATCTCGGGAAAAAGAAAGATTAAATACAGGAAAAGTAATGTCATATGCTACAAAGACATGGAAAGCTGTGGGCAAGGAAAACATGCTATTCTATAATGGATGACAGTAAACCTTATTCTAAGAGGAGGGAAGATGTGGATATCTCACAACAATATCTTTGTTCTAAGAGTACAAACACCAGATGGATATGGTTATACAATGCAGGTTTCAAGATATTCTTTTTCTTCTATGACATCAATGAAGATTCATAGTTCATTGGACCAAACACATCTAATTCCAGGAACATCTAAATCAGTAGGCCAAGAAATGCCACAGACAAAGTTGCAAACAAGTCAAACTAGAACTTCTAGGCAAGCTCCAGAAATTTGGGTGATGGTTGATGATGACCTTTTCCACCCCCCATGGAAAGCAAGGGATACTACAGTCATAGTAAAGGGGATTTATTGTGAAATAAACAATGAGAGACACTGCAACTCTCAACAGGCGAAAGGATGTGCATATGCGAACCCATCCGACCATACTGCCAGACACAAAGACACAATTACAGATCGGAGGGCCGAACCAACTTCATTTAACGAACCAGAACCCAAGACACAAGGAATGGACAAAGAATTTTCTTTGGAAGGAGCACCTACCCACCCAAAAGAATACCTTACTCCCATAGTCACTCCTATTTGAAGAGGCAGACAGATCAGATGACAGAACCAACTGCTTTTCAAGTTAACCCCTAGAGCTTCAAAGGACTTCAAAGAAAAAGAAGGCACATGAACATGAAATGTGAAACAGAGCATGACTCTATACGAGGATTGAACATGGGAGATCCATTACAAATTACAATAGCTTTAGAAAATTATTTAGATGTAGGCATTACACATCAAATAAAAAATTTAACGCCGACAATGATGGTAGACTCAGATTTCAAAGTAAAGATTCAAGACTCTGGGTCGAAGTGCACATGCCTTCACATGACAAAGTTGAGATGGCAGCCATTAAAGCTCATGACCTGAACAACAGACCAACAATGGCAAACATTTTTGATAAACTATATCGTACTGTATTTGAAGCACACTGGGTTTTAAAGAATATACATTTAAAGCTTAAGCCTCATTCTTTCACAGAAAAATCAGAAAAAAGAGTCCGACTTAAAGCTTGTCAAACTTGTTCTGATCAAGACATCTCCAAGGACAATAGGTGAGAGAGATCGAAATGAATAAAGCTCTCTTTTATTTTTCATAAAACTGACCAGGATTATTGAGGGACCAATGTCTATGGCATGGGTATCCACCTTATCATGTGGCATCTTGTGACAATGATATTCCTTGTAAATCAACTGCAATCCTTTCCGAAAACCAATGAGGTCTGAGATATATGCTGACCACCTTTCAAAAGAAAGGTAACTATTTGGATAACTTGCTTGCTTATAGGTGTTATCATCTCACTGAAAACCCTTGGTGACCAATTTCAGTGATTGTGAAATTTCAATCCCCTGTTACATTGAGAAATGAGGTGTTCCGTAGCCCCTATCACAAATAGTATTTTGAATTGGGCTGGGATCCTCGGAAAAGACCTTGAGAAATTAGCAATCGAGGACACACCATATTAGTGGACAAATAAAAAAAGGGAGAACGACTTTGAGAAAATGACCTGAAGCGACCCTTTAAGATCTTGAGAAGCCCAGTGAAAATGATGAGCTACAACCAATTGGTTTAAAATATGAAGATGATTATTAGGGACAATATAGATTTTATTTGATGTTGGGCTAGTGCCTAGATACATTTTTTTCCTTAACGAACTTACCTCTACTTGCTAAGTTGTCTCTTAGCTATTGATCACTTTATCCACGTTCTATTTTTTATACCCATAATAGTTGGGGACTTCTTATTAGACATATTTGCTCCATAGGTTCGTGCTCATCTAGAGTATAATATTGCAAGTATATTTCTCCCTTCTTTTTTAGTTATCTAGTTTAGGGTCGTGTCAGCTAAACTCTTATTATGCCACTTACTCATAATAATTATTTTCATTAATTAATTTTTATTCTATTAATAAAAAATAATTAATTATTATTTATTATAAGTAAATGAAAGCTTCTTAAAAATTAAAAATTAAAATTTAAATGCAATTCATAATATAGTTTTAGGATTGAAGTTTATTAGGAATTAATTAATATGAAAGAAAAATAAATTAATAAGTTAATTAATATTAGAATTAACACTAATTATTATTTTAGGGATATTATAAATTTAATAAGGTTTTAGTATTTAAAATTTATTAGGAATTAATTGAAATAAAATTAAAATTTAATAGTTGGAAATTTATTAGGGTTAATTGAATGAGAATTGATTAAATTCATTTAGTAACATATAGTTATGAATAATTTTAATATTAAAAATCATGTCATATTTGTTTTAAATGATTTCCTCACATTAATAAAACTTAGACAAAAATAAAATTTATCATAAATTAGAATTTATTTTAGGATTTTATTTTAGAATTAGAATTAATTCAATTAATAATATAAGTGATTAAATTAAAATTGAAAATTTAATTATATATATATATATATATATATATATATATATATATATATATATATATATATATATATATCATAATAAGCTTAAGAGAATTAGAAATTAATTTGAGTAAAATTTTAAATTTTTTTAATTAATTAGCATGACTTATTGTTGGCTCCTCTTATCATCATCATTAGCCTTCACTATTTATACCTTGACTTCTTGCGACCTTCTTTCTTCCTTCATTCATTTCTCGTCTTGAAGATGGATCCCCATTGGGATTCGAAACGTCGACGATTCTTTTATGATACTATGGATAATCCAGTTTTTGCAAATAACAACAACCACAAGAGTTTAAGAACCATTAATATTTGAAATGTACACCCATACTGCATACCGTTCCAAAAATTTTCTGGATCTGGAAATTTCAATGTTCGAGATTTATTATTATAAAAAAACAAAATTTAACATAATTTTTCATTTTAATCCCTTCATAATCCCTTGCTTTTGGGATTAAAATTGGGCCAACTATTGTCTTCTCAATTGTATTTGTAGTATGGTATAGGTTTGTAATAGTAGAGCTTTGATATCAAGCCTTACTTAGGGTAGTTCTATCTCAATTATAGACTGAAGCTTTTTTTTTTGTATGCAATTTTGTTAGATACTCATTATTTGATGCTAATGAAGCTAGCATGGTAATCTGTTTCAGTTTTTTTGTTCCATGTTGAACATTGATGACCTATGCAAATTTTTCCACTATTCCGATTTTAGAACATACCAATACATCTTCTTTTCTTCCAGTCTTTAGAGTTTCCACGAAAAATTATTACTAATCATCCAGTATTTTTGCATAATGAATGGACCCTATTTCCATGTCAAACTTTTCAGTAAATTTTATTTGGACCAAGTCACAATAAATTTGACCATGAAATAATTGCTAGAAGGATTTTGAATTGTTTTTCTTTTCCACACCATTTTTCCTAGCTTGCCATACATGTTTTTTTCAATTTATATTTATTTTTTTGCATTTCCTTCGCATAAAGGCCAGAGTATATTATTGAGAAATTAATTCATTGAACACAAATATGGTATCTTCTATAATTTAAAACTTTCACATGATGGAATAGAGGCATGTTTTTAAAATAAAATAAAATTAGAGATATTTTCATGGTATGAGAATGAATGGTAAACTCACTTTAAAATTATCCCATGAAAAAAAGACTCTCAAAACATAAAAAGGCCTAGTTTTTCAATTTATTTCTCACTTCCAAGCATGTCTGACAAGGTCTAGGTTTATCATAGAAAGTAGCTATGTTTCTCTAAATTAAATCAACAAAAAATTTAAAATTTGTATCTAGTAAATTTATTTTCTTGGTTGTCTGAGATCATTTTTCCCAATGAATTTTTAATGGCCGAGAATATATATCCATTCCAAAACTCTAGAAGGAACCCTGACACTCCTCAAAGCTCGAGAATATCTAATTTGTATCCACGATGGTATCATACCATCGTGGATTTTTTCCCTTAACGAACTTACCTCTACTGGTGAAGTTGTCTCTTAATTGTTGATCAATTTTTTTGGCCTCTTTTTGATATGAATGTAGGCCTCAAAATTCACTAAGAAATGTTTCTATGTTTCCACCACTTTATCCACATTTTATTTTTTATACCCTTGCTTATCTCCAATGGGCTTGACCATATATGCATCATAAATATGTTTTATTCTTGACAAGTGAATAATGTGTTAAAAATCACAATATTTGAAATGTACATTCATACAACATGGATGGATTGAAAATTTCAGTGTTCAAACCTTAAATTGGGCTAAATGTTGTCTCCTCAATTGTATTTTCAGTATAATATAGGTTCGTGTGTGTTTTGTTTTCAACTTATTCTTCCTATACATTCTCTATGAGTTTCGTTTTAGGATTATCCTTCTTGTACATTCTGTGAGAGCTTGAAACAATTATCTTGCTTCATCTCCAAATCATTGGTTTTCTTTTTGCCACTATTTGTTAGAAAGAATTATCATGCCTCAACTCCATATCATTGGCTTTATTTTTAAAAAAATCTTCTACTTCCCCAGTGTACAAAATATTGATGACAAAATAATTTTGATTTTTATTGAAAATTGATAAGGAAATTGTTCATAAGTAAACATTTTGTATATTAAATACAATTAAGAATTTTATAGCAGAACAATACAAATTAAATAAAACCTATTTATCAAATAAATTTACATTATTAAAATTATCATTTTTGTATTGAGTTGCTTTTAAAATTCCAATTCTGATTATCTTTTATCATATTAAAAATGAAATTTAAAACACGTTAATTTTCAATGTCAAATTGACTATGCGATACAATAGATCTTTGAAAAGAGTACTTCAAATATAGTAGATATTTGAAAAGAGTACTTCAAACATCATTGCAGCTGTATTCTATCTTATTAGTGATGCTATCAATTTTGTTCAAATATTTTATGCAGAAAAAATCACTACTTCTAGGGTGATATTGTGGTCTATTTAAACTATTCACTCTCTTTATATTAATAGACGGTCATACATTAGAATCAATATATATATATATATATATATATATATATATATATATATATATATATATATATATATATATATATATATATATATATATATAATGTTAAACTTGTGCAATGATTTCCAACTTTAACTGTACACATGTCACTTTATAGTGAAAGGGTAAAACTAAATATTTGAAACCAATTGACCTCTATAAAGGAAATATAACCAAGGAAGAATATGTAAAGGAATATAATAGAGAACATGGGAGTCTATTAATCTGAAGAAGCTACGAATTTATTGTTAAGGGAAGCAATGTCAGTGGTTTTCCTAACCTTCTTTCCAGCTCCAACATCTCTAATACAGGGTTCATTGGAAGGTGAAAAATCTACCTAAACTGTTACTGTCAAATAAGCCTTTTTGTTTGACCTATTAGATTCTGTCTTCTGACAACTTCTTCAAGAGAATATTGTAGTTGTTGAATGTTTGATAATTCTTTCCCAAATGACATGTAATGTAACAAATTGTACATCAAAGTAGTAGGCATTCATAGTTTCCTCTATTTTATGATTATATTGATAAACTTTCAGAATGTAAATGATCCTTTCAGATTATCTCTTACATATTTGAATAATTTCTCTTATCTAAATGTATTCAGAGTTGTTAATATTATCTCAATATTTTCATACTAGCACATGAGAACCATTTTGTTGTTTATAAGTCATTTATAGAGTAAATTTCCATAATTGCAATTATAATAATTCAACTGCATATTTTGAGGTACATATTTCTTTTGTAGGTCAGTTATTGGTTGCTCCACTCTTCACCAAATTCCAAAAGTTGTGGGCTCCAATACTTTACCATATCATTTTCACCTAAATCCATTAATAATTGATTAGGAGTTCATAAATTTTGCTCAAAATTTAAAGTTATAGGATTGGGCTGAAACTAGGATGGTTGCATAGATCTCGTCTTCATATTCTGGTGCCGTGAATGGTTCGAAAAAATGAAGTCGTATGAGGGAGACTTCATGTTCTGATCGAAATGCCAAACATGTAAAATTGCGACAGTTTGACTGGGATGCACAGTCAGAAAGTGGGTGGATGAATAGTCAACAAAAGAGAATATTATAAGGAATATTCCTTCCTTAGAGCCAACCGCAGGTTGAAAAGTGTTAGCTTCTTATTCGAATGAGTTTGGAGAGGGCCAATCAGAAGGTGACATGTGGCCAGTCCTGAGGCTGCCACATGTCCCTGAAGTGGTAGTGTAAAATTATTGAGAGTCCACAGGAATCGAACCCTGGACCATTGGCAGGGCACGCTCAGGTATCCACCACCCGAGCTACACGTAGTTCTTAATGTTCATGGGTTACGATTTATATTTATGTTGTATAGGATTCCTGTATGGGGGTTGGGGACCGCCGATGGTCCCAACCTTCCAACGGTCCCCGCGATGGTGGTTACACGACAGTAAACAAATGTTACAAATCGACGATTATTACCAAAGTCTCAGCCAATTAACCGTTCACAACAGTCATGTCACATGGCCACAATAAATGTCATATCCGCATGGTTTCGGCAATAGTCTCCGCAAACCCTGACAACTCAACCACAGTAACAAGTTTTCGACCACAATTATTTACCAGAGTTCCGCCTTGGGTTCCGCTAACCATTGTGTTAGCCACAAGGTTTGGGGTTGGCATGTGGCCACCCCAACCACCGACATTCAATGCCACAATTTAAAACGATGAGATATTTGGATCGCGCCTAAATTTTGGGCAGAATCTAATAATTTAACTCTATATAAGTGGAGTTCTCCACTTCTAGTGGGGCTTTCCTAGGTGTAACTGGGAAAAAGAGTAGGAGACTCAATTTTCATCCATTGGTGGAAGCAGAAGGGTCCCATCCCGACAGTGTTCCCCGCGATGGTGGTCACATGACAACAAACAAACGTTACAACCCGACGATTATTATCACACTCTCCACCAATTAACCGTATGCAACATTCCCCGAAGCTAAAACAAATGTAAAATTGCCTTGTAAAAGTATAGTAATTTCTAGTCAATCTGGGCCTTTCATTAGGCGGATGATATAATGGTAGAAGTTATGTTTAGTTTAGGGTTTTTTTTCCCTAGAAGGCAACCCCTTGCTTGTATGAGGGTATTGTATTGCGGCTGTGTATTGTATGTGTATTCTCAAAGCGAGAAACAGATAGGGAGACTGGGAGGGAGAATAAAGGATATTACAGTTGATCTGCTGTAGGTTGTGTCTCTTCATTTTGTTGGATAATAGAAAGGAAGGACTGCCTGTTTGGGATGGACGTAGCCCAAACTGGGTGAACCACGTATATATGTGTCTCTCTGGTTTTATGTGTTTTGTGTGCTTGTGTTTTCCACATATTTTATGTGCTGCATCGCTCTGTAATATATAATTTTCTAAAAACTGGTATTAGAGCCGAAGGTCTGTTTGGCTGATAAACTCGTAGGAAAGAAGGGTTCCTAGTTTGAGTGGGAGCAATGGAAGAAGATGGTAAGTTTAGGGCTGAGAAATTTAACGGCCAAAACTTCCTGATGTGGAAGATGCAGAAGGAATATTATTTGTATAAAAAAGATCCGTACCTACCATTGAGCGGAAAAACAAATAAGCCGACGACTATGACAGACGCATAATGGGAGATTCTCGATAGAAACGCACTCGAAACAGTACGGTTGTGCCTCGCAGCGTTGGTAGCCTTCAATATTTCGAAGGAAATAACAACAGAGGGTTTGATTAAGGCATTGGTGAAACTATATGAAAAACCCTCGGCCTCAAACAAGGTATTTCTTATGAAATGTTTATTTAATATGAAGATGTCGGAAGGTGGATCTATTGCAGACCATTTAAATGATTTTAATACAGTTACCAGTCAGTTAAGGTCTGTAGGGGTAAAATTTGATGATGAAGTTGGGCTCCATAATTTCTATGCTCATTGCTAGAAGGTTGGAATGGTTTAGCTATGGCCATTAGTAACTCTGTCTCTGGATCTAGCACTTTAAAGTTTGATGATGTTGTCGGTGCTATCCTTAGCGAGGAAATGTGATAGAAAAGCTTCGGTGAGACATCAGGTAATGCTTTGAGTGCAGAGTCCTGGGGAAGAAAAATGGAAAGAGGAAAGAGCTCAAGATATCGCAGTAAATCAAGGAAAGGCAGATCCAAGTCCAGATCGGGGATAGTGTGCTGGAAATGTGGAAAGAAAGGAAAACTGAAGAAAGACTGTAGATCTTGGAAGGGAAAATAAGGAGACACACAACAAGAAAACAATTATGAAGCAAATGTGACAGGTGATGTGTTACAATATGCTTTGATTCTTTCTTTTGAAAATGTTACTGATTCCTGGGTGGTATATTCAAGGGCCTCATTCCATGCCACACCTGATAAGAAATATTTTCATGACAATGTTCAAGGAGATTTTGGTCAAGTTTGTTTGGGTGATGATAAACCCTGTAAAATTGTTGGAATGGGTAAAGTTCTTGTAAAACAACAGAATGGAAACCAATGGCTATTAAAGGAGGTAAGGCATGTTCCAGATTTGAAGAAAAATCTTATTTCAATAGGGCAGTTAGGCGGTGAAGGTTGTGTGACAACTTTCACAGATAAAACTTGGAAGGTCACCAAAGGAGCCTTGGTAATAGAAAAAGGCAAAAAGGTTGGTACATTGTATTTATGCAATGGTATTTATAACTCTGTTAATGCTTTAACTTCCAAAGGAGCAGATGCAACATTATGGAATCATAGGCTCGGACACATGAGTGAAAAGGGGATGAATATTCTTCACTCAAGAAATTTGTTGCCGGGTTTGAAGAATGTTGATTTGGATTTCCGTAAGAGTTGTATTTATGGAAAATAAAAGAGAGTCAGATTTCTCAGAGTTGGGAAAGAAAAGAAGAGCGAAAAATTAGAGGCTGTGCATACATATGTATGGGGACTTGCTCAGGTATCATCTCTCGGTGGCTCTCGTTATTATGTTACTTTTATTGATGATGCAACTAGAAAAACTTGGATTTATTGTATTCAGAATAAATCTAATGTATTTGATAATTTCAAGAAATGGAAATCTTTGGTTGAGATTGAGACATGAAATAATTTGAAGTGTCTCATATCAGACAATGGAGGTGAATATTGCAACAAAGAGTTTGATAGGTACTGTTCAGAGCATGGAATTCGCAGAGAAAAGACAGTTCCA
The DNA here is from genome assembly GCA_034641835.2 of Pinus albicaulis. Lineage (NCBI taxonomy): Eukaryota > Viridiplantae > Streptophyta > Pinopsida > Pinales > Pinaceae > Pinus > Pinus albicaulis. The sequence goes on along the minus strand of CM076575.1, from coordinate 1,683,004,177 downwards.
AGAACACCACAAGAAAATGGTGTGTCAGAAAGGATGAACAGAACAATCATGGAGCTTGCAAGGTGCATGAGATTGCATGCAATATTGCCTTTACAATTTTGGGCAGATGTTGTAGATACTACTGTTTATCTAATAAATAGAGGGCCTTCAAGTTCCTTGGATGGTGGTATTTCAAAGGAGGCATGGACAGGTAAAAAGGTAAACTACTCTTTTTTAAATCCTTTTCGCTGTGAGGCCTTTGTCCGTGTTAATAAAGAAAATAGAACAAAGCTTGAGGAAAAATCAAATAAATTTACCTTTATTGGATATGGTGTTAATGATTTTGGTTATCCCTTATATGATTATGAAAATCACAAAATCATTAGGAGCAGAGATGTAATATTCAATGAATAGGTCTTGTATAAGAATCAGTTGCTGGAAAAGAAATAGGAAAAAGAAAACAAAGAATACACAGTTCTTGATGAGATCACATAAAAAGTAAAGGTGTTTGAAAATAATAATAATCAACAACCACAACAACAACAACCACCACAACAGCAACAGGTACCTCAAACACCTGAAAGTGGTGTCGGAAGATATACTAGGATAAGTAGACCCCCTGAATGATACTCTCCTTCATTATATTATTTATTGTTGACTGATTCTGGTGAACACGAATGTTATGAAGAAGAAATTCAGGTTGAAACCAAGAAGAAGTGGGAGCTAGCCATGAAAGAAGAGATAGATTCCTTAATGCACAACTAGACTTGGGACTTAGTCAGGTTGCCTGGAGGTAAAACAACATTGCAGAATAAATGGGTTTACAGGCTGAAGGAAGAAGATGGAGGAAAAAAAAGGTACAAATCTAGATGCAGCAACTAGAAGGACATGAGGTCAAAGGGAAAGAAAAATTAGTGCGTAGGCTAAAGAAGAGCTTGTATGGCTTAAAATAGGCTCCAAGGCAGTGGTATCTAAAATTTGACAAGTTTATGTTTGAACAAGGTTATACTAGATGTCACTATGATCATTGTGTTTATTTGAAAAAGCAAAATGATGGAAGCTATATTATATTGTTAATGTATGTAGATGACATGCTTGTTGCAGGGTCTAACATGCAGGAAATAAATGTGCTTAAAATAAAATTGGAAAATTCATTTGCAATGAAGGATTTGGGAGCTGCAAAACAAATCCTTGGTATGAGAATAACTAGAGACAGGAAAAATCGAAAATTAACACGGTCTCAGAATGAGTACATATAAAAGGTGTTGAAAATATTTAATATGCAGAATGAAAAACCAGTTAGTATACCTTTTTCCAACCATTTCAAACTTAGTAAGAAGATGTGCCCCAAGACCCAAGAAGAAATCGATGATATGTCCAAATTTCCATATGAATCAGCAGTTGGAAGCTTAATGTATGCAATGGTTTGCACAAGGCTTGATATTGCACATGCAGTGGGAGTTGTAAGCAGGTACATGAACAATCCATGAAAAGAACATTGGATGGCAGTGAAATGGATTCTCAGATATCTGAGAGGTACCACAAATCAAACATTGCTCTACAGGGATATGTTGATGCAGATATAGTAGGTGACAGAGATAACATGAGGATCACTATAGGGTATGTATTTACAGTAGGTGGAACAATTGTTAGTTGGGTTTCAAAAATCCAAAGTGTTGTTGCACTTTCAACAACAGAAGCAGAGTATGTTGCTGCTATAGAGGCTAGTAAGGAAATGATATGGTTACAAAGGTTTATGGATGAATTGGGTAAGAAGCATGGTATGGCACGTTATACAGTGATAGACAAAGTGCCATTCATTCTGCAAAGAACTCAACATTTCATTCTAGGACTAAACACATACAACTCAAGTACCATTTCATACGGTTAGTGTTGGAAGATGGACAGTTGAAGCTGGAAAAGATACACACTAGCCAGAATCCTGCAGATATGCTAACAAAAGTTGTAACCAAGGAGAAACTGAGAATATGCTCAGTTTAAATTGGTCTTCAAGTACGATGATGAAGATGAGAAACAAATAGGTCCAAAGAGGAGTCATTGTCCAGCAAATGAAGCAGCGGTGGAGTTGCTACAAATCAATCTCCAAGTGGGATATTGTTGGGTGTTGAGCTTGATTATCTTGTTTATTTTGTATCACAGCGTTGGACCCCTGTACCTTAATGGGGTGGAAACGCCGCTCGTAATTAAACACTGACTGGGGGGTCCAGGAGGGCGGCTACCCCTGAAGCTAAAACAGATGTAAAATTCCCTTGTAAAGTATAGTAATTTCTAGCCAATCTGGGACGTTCATTAGGTGAATGATCTGACGGTAGAAGTTATGTTTAGTTTAGGGTTTTTTTCCATAGAAGGCAACCCCTCGCTTGTATGAGGGTATTGTATTGCGGCTGTCTATTGTATCTGTATTCTCAGAGCGAGAAATAGATAGGGAGACTGTGAGAGAGAAAAGAGGATATTATAGCGGATCTGTTGTAGGTTGTGTCTCTTAATTTTGCTGGATAATAGAAAGGAAGGACTGGTTGTTTGGGGTGGACGTAGCCCAAACTGGGTGAACCACGTATATCTGTGTCTCTTTGGTTTTATGTGTTTTGTGTGCTTGTGTTTTCCACATATTTTATGTGTTGCATTGCTCTGTAATATATAATTTTCTAACAAAACGTCAGGATATTTGGAGCGTGCCTAAATTTTGGGCGAAATCTACTAATTTAACTCTAGATAAGTCGAGTTCTCCACTTTTAGTGGAGATTTTCTAAGTGTAATTGGGAAAAAGAGTAGGAGACTCAATTTTCACCCATTCTGAGTGAATGGAGAGTCATTTTTGACTAATTGGAGCATTATGGAGCCATTGGTGCAGAAAAACAACCATTAGAGCAATGTAAGTACATGTATTTGCAAAATTTTGAGCATAATGAAAGATGGAGATGCCATTGAGAGCTAAACCAGCAAATGTAGCCCAAGAGGGGTGAACTTCTTCATCATGCCTGCTGTGTAAATTTCATGTGGTGACTTATTTCTCTATTTTACAATGTTGTTCAGTGCTATTTAAGCTTGTTTTATGCTTCTAATTCACCTAAAATCATCTACATTTCATGGACAAGCACCTCAATCCTTAAGAAAACTAATGAACTGATTATGCACATGTTTATAAACTGAAAAGGCACTTAGCACGACAAAACTAATACAGTCATTTCGGATCACATTGGTATCAAAGCTAGAGTTTTATTCTCTGGTGTTGTTTAGTGCAAAAAAATGTTTAACTGTTTGCAAGTTTTAGATGCTTAAAAGGCTCAAGCTCAAGAGAGGAGAAGGAAAATTGGTGGAAGCAAAAGGGCCTCAAGAAGTGCCAAAGAAAAGGAGCGTAATATTTCCACAATATACACCACCTAGTTCACCTCCTAAAGAAGCAGAAGCTCCATTAAGCATGCCTCAAGAGGAAGGGGAAATCCATGAAGAAGTTGATCCCAAGGAAGAAGAAAGAGTGTTTAGTAAAGCATTCCTTGAGATGACTAAGATGGTGAGAATCCTTTATCAAGAAAGGAATGAGAGAATGGAAGGAGAAGGATCTAAAATTCACAAGGAAGGACAAGGTTATTTAGGAGATCACAATGATGAAGATAAGTCAAAAAAGGGAAATGGAGGAAATGGAGGCAATGGAGAGCCATCATCCTCATCCTCATCATCATCATCCTCTACTTCTTCTTTAGTACATCAGCCAAACAAGTCAAAGAACACTTGTAAAAGTCCCTTTTTAAAAATTGATGTTAAGTTTGAATTTCCAATTTTTAATGGTGAAGTCAATGCATAAAATCTTGATAATTGGATTAGGTAATTGGGGGTATATTTGAGAATCCAGAACCTTCAATATGATGGTACCAAAATCCAATTAGCTTGATTGAGAATGGAAGGTGCAACACTTGTTTGGTGGGAAGCCAAGACAAAAAAGGAGATCAAGAAACATGGTAAGATTATTCTATCATGGTCAGATTTCATTACTGCTATAAAACAACAGTTTTATCGATTAGCTCATATGCAGAAAGCCATTATGAACTGGAAAAAATTTAGGCAATTGAAGGGACAAAATGTGCAAGAATACACCCAAGAATTTATGAGAAGAGATTTCTTATTAGGGGTGTATTTTCAGAGCCAAGATACTTTGTTAAAGTATATAGGAGGCTTACATAGCTACCTTAAACATACTATTCTCATGTTTAACCCCACCAGTTTAGATGAAGTATGTGTTTAGGCCACACATCTAGAAGCTAGAGGGAAGAACATTTCTGAAGAGGGTAGAAAGAAACCTTTTAAGGGTAAAGACAAAGAGAAAACCTCAAAAGGTAAAACCAAAAGAATGCATATGTTAAGAAAGAGGGAGAAAAATTAGTTTGTAAACATTTTTCAAAAGAAGGCCATGATGAAACTCATTGGTGGATATTACATCCTGAAATGAGGCCAAAGAAACCCAATAACAAAGGGAAACAAAAAAATGCTGCTACAACTCCACATGATTTAGGAGATGATTCAAGTGATGAATCTAAGATTACATCCATGGGAATGAAGAACATTAAGGGAAAATAAATTGAAACTAAACCCAGTACTAGTACATCAAACCGTCACATACATGCTCCAAATGAAGAAGAAAAAATTGAACTGTTTTATGTGAGGGTCATATCTAAGCATACCAAGATTGACACATTGATTGATAGCGGGTCACAAGTCAACTTAATCTCTGAAGACTTGGTCAAGAAACTTAACGTTGAGACCATACCACATCCAAAATCATATCCATTAGGTTGAATTTGTAAAGATGCAAATCTACAGGTTTCAAAGAAATGTATATTGTGGTTTGCAATCACTGCAAATTTTGTTGACACAGTTGAATTAGATGTGGTTTTGCTTGACATAACATGTATTGTATTAGGGAGTCCTTACTTGTATGATAGGAAAGTGATCTTCCATCACCATGAGAACAAGTATCATTTATTCAAAGATGGCAGGGAGTTCATTGCTAGAGCACATTGCAAGAAGACAAACATTGCTATGGTAAATGCTGGACAGGTAAAAAGGATGGTAAATTCAAGTAAGAATTTTGTTCTTCATATGATTAAGCCTAAAGCTTATGTTAATCATGAATCATTTGAGGGATGTGATCCTAATTTGAAATCAAATTTATCTGATGTAGTTAATACACATCATGATATGTTTCAGGAGCCAACAGGATTGCCTCCAAAAAGGGAGATCCAACATGAGATTCAATTGCAGCAAGATTTTCCTCTTCCAAACATCGGTATGTATCGCATGTTGATAATGGAGAATGCTAAAATAAAGAGGCAAATCAAAGAGATTTTGGACAAATGAATCATAAGGCCAAGCACCTCGCCATGCGGTTCACCCATAGTCTTGAAACCAAAGAAAGATGGGACTTGGCGCATGTGTGTATATTTTCGAGCTTTGAACAAAATTACGGTAAAAAATCATTACCCACTCCCAAAAATAGATGATTTGTTTAATCTGCTGAAAGAAGAAAATTTTTTCACTGAGTTATATTTGCGAAGTGGATATCATGAAGTAAGAATTGCAGAAAGTGATATACGGAAAAATGCATTCAAAACCAAACAAGGACTCTTTGAGTGGCTAGTTATGCCATTTTGTTTGTGTAATGCACCAGAAAATTTCATGTGTGTTATGGATAGTGTTTTGCGTCAATTCCTTGATGAATTTGTGATTATATACTTAGATGAGATTTTAATTTTCAGAAAACAAGAGAAGATCATGTCTTGCATGTGAATATAGTGCTTGATATTTTGAAGAAAGAGAAATTGTTTCTTAAGATGTCAAAGTGTGAATTTGGAAAGAATTCTTTGGTCTATTTGGGACATATTTTAGGAGAAGGAGAGTTGAGAATTTATCCTTTTAAAGTGGAGGCCATTGTGAATTGGCCCACACCCAAAACAATTACCGAGGTAAGAAGTTTATTAGGTGCAACTCAAAATTGGAGAAATTTTATTGCTAACTTTTCTTCCATCGCAACTCCTATGCATGCAGTGAAAAGTGTGAAGAAATGCTTCCAATGGGGAGGGAAACAACAACAAGCTTTCAAAGCTTTAAAAGACAATATCAATTCAGCTCCAGTCCGTGCATTACCAAATTTGAGACAACCATTCGAGATACAAACTGATGCTAGTGATTATGCCATGGGTGCAGTACTTTTGCAGCATGGTAAGCCTATTGCTTTTCATTTTGAAAATTTTAATGGTGCTGTAACTAATTATCCTACATATTACAAAGAACTATATGTGTTGGTACAAAGTGTCAAGAAGTAGAAACACTACTTGATGGGTAAAGAGACTATTGTGCATATCGATCACCAACCATTACAATACTTGCAATCACAAACAAAATTGCAGCAATCAAGACATTACAGGTGGATGGGATTTATTCAACAGTTTAAATTGGTTATAAGGTACAATAAAGGTATTTTCAATAATGTTGCTGATATGATTTCAAGACCAATCATTAGTGCATCTACTTTACCAAAAAATGATTCTATTATACATGAGAGTTACATAGAACAATATGCACATGACATTGATTTTCAAGATGTGTATGCTAGTTTGAGTGAAGGGAATCAAGTTGAAGAAAAATATTATCACATGCATAAAAATTTGCTGTTTCATTTGGGCAAGCTATGTATTCCACAAGGAGAGAGGCTAAGTGTCATGAGAGAAACTCATTCATCTCTTATTGTTGGAAACTTTGGGGTAAGAAAAACAGTAGCTCATCTACAAAGGTATTGCTATTGGCCTCAAATGATAGATAGTGTGTCACATTTTATAAGAGGTTTTTCTATGTGTGTAACAAGTAAGCTTAGTAATAGGAAGCTTGGGTTGTACCCGCCACTACCAGTACCATCAAGGCCATGGGAGAGTGTCTCCATGGACTTTGTTGGAGGTCTACCTATGTCAAGAAGACATCGTGATTATCCTTATGTAGTTGTGGATATATTCAGTAAAATGTGTATACTTATGCCATGTAAGAAAACCATTACTGCTGAACAAACTGCTGAAATTTGTTTTCAACATGTTTGGGTTCATTTTGGATTGCCAACTTCTATTGTTAGTGACATGGATTCTAGGTTCATTGGAAATTTCTGGTCAAATCTATGGAGTATGATGGACACAAAGTTGAAAAAGAGTACTGCTTTTCATCCACAAATAGATGGAAAAACCAAGGTGGTGAACAAAACCATTGTGCATATATTGAGAGGATATTGCAACAAAAATTCTAAGTTGTGGGATGAACAACTGCATTACATTCAACACGCTTATAATCGGGCAAAGCACTCTTCTACACAAACATCACCTTTTGAAGTATGCTTTGGGTATTTGCTAAAATCACCATTAGACTTCGTATTTGGGAAGGATTTTGTAATTGATGGCCATAGTGACATTGATAAGGCTCGAAAGTTCATTGAGAAAATTCAAATTATACATCAACAAGTTCAAGAACTGCTTGAGAAAAGTCAAAGAAAATACAAAGAGAGGCATGAAAAACATCGAGTTGATCACAAGTTTCAAGAGGGAGATGAGGTATGGTTGCACATTAGCAAAGAAAGAATGCAAGGGGAAGGTAAAAAGCTCAAACCCATTCGATATGGTCCTTTCAAGATCATAAAGCCAGTGGCTAATAATGAATTTCAACTTGACTTGCCTTCTTCTATGCAAATGTATTCAGTTGTTAATGTTGAAAACTTACGTTTGTATGAGCCACCTTTGATCAATGATCAAGGAAGTGATGTTAAGCTACCTTCTATTGAACCAAAATTTCTGGATGAGCTCAAAGAAGATACAATTCTTGACAGGAGGACAAGAGCATCCAAGAGGGGAAGTGTTGACTACCTTCGATTTGGGCTCAAAGGCACTAAACCAAGCAAGGAAAAATGGATGGAGGTTGGAAAGGTGAGGGAGATTTACCCTCGTCTACTGAAGAGGTAATAAATTTTTTTGGGGTCCAAAATCTTCCCAATGGGGAGGAGTGATCAATAGTTCATAAATTTTGCTCAAAATTCAAATTTACAGGATTGGGTAGAAACCAATATGGTTGTGTATATCTCGTCTTCCTGATTCTAGTGCCATGAACAGTTTGAAAAACTGATGTCATATGAGGGAGATATCGCGTTCTAATCGAAATGCCAAACAGGGAAAATTGCGACGGTTTGACCAAGTTTGACTGGGATGTACAGTCAGCAAGTGGGAATATTTTGAGGAATATTCCTTCCTCAGAGCCAACGGCAGGTTGACAAATGTCAACTTCTTATTCGAATGAGTTTGGAGAGGGCCAATTAGAAGGTGACACATGGCCAGCCTTGAGGCCGCCATGTGTCCTTGAAGTGGTAGTGTAAAATTATTGAGGGTCCGCAGGAATTGAACCCTGGGCCACCGACAGGGCATGCTCAGGTGTTCATCGCTCGAGCTACACATAGTTCTTAACATTAATGGGTCACGGTTTATATTTATGTTGTATAGGATTCGTGTATGGGGGTTGGGGACTGCCGGTGGTCCCAACCCACCAACGATCCCCGTGATGGTGGTCACACGACAACAAAAAAATGTTACAAAATGATGGTTATTACCGCAGTCTCTGCCAATTAACTGTCTGCAACAATCGTGTCACATGGCCACAATAAATGTCATCTCCGCATGCTTTCAACAACGGTCTCCGAAAACTCCGACAACTCAACCATGGTAACAAGTTTTTGACCACAGTTATTTACCAGAGTTCCACTAACCGTTGTGTTAGCCATAGGGTTTGGGGTTGGCATTTGGCCACCCCAACCACTAACATTCAATGCCATAGTTTAAAATTATAGGATATTTGGAGCACACCTAAATTTTGGGTGGAATCTACTAATTTAACTCTAGATAAGTGGAGCTCTCCACTTTTAGTGGAGCTTTTCTAGCTGTAACTGGGAAAAAGAGTAGGAGACTCAATTTTCACCCATTCTGAGTGAATGAAGAGTCATTTTTGACTAATTGGAGAATTCTGGAGCCATTGGTGCAGAGAAAACAACCATTAGATCACTATAACTACATGTAAATTTTGAGCATAATGAAAGATGGACATGCCATTGGGAGTTGGACCAACAAATGTAGCTCAGGAGGGGTGAACTGCTTCATCATGCCTGCTGTGTAAATTTCATGTGGTCACTTATTTCTCTATTTTACTGTGTTGTTCAATGTTATTTTATATTTTTTAATGCTTCTAATTCACCTAAAATCATCTACATTTCATGGACAGACACCTCAATTCTTAAGCAAACTAATGAACTGATTATGCACATGTTTATAAACTGAAAAGACACTTAGCACAGGAAAAATAATACAGTCATTTTAGATCAGATTCACATCAGAGCTAGAGTTTTATTCTCTAGTGTTGTTTAGTGCAAAGAATTGTTTAATTGTTTGCAATTTTTATATGCTTACAAGGCTCAAGCTCAGGAGAGGAGAAAACAAATTGGTGGAAGCAGAAGGGTCTCAAGAAGTGCCAAAGAAAAGGAGGGCAAGATTGCCACAATATCCACCACCTAGTTCATGTCCTAAAGAAGAAGAAGCTCCATTAAGCATGCCTCAAGAGGAAGGAGAAATCCATGAAGAAGTTGATCCCAAGGAGGAAGAAAGAGTGTTCAGAAAAGCATTCCTTGACATGACTGAGATGGTTAGAATCATTTATCAAGAAAGGAATGAGAGATTGGAATGAGAAGGATCTAAACTTCACAAGGAAGAATAAGGTTCTTTAGGAGGTCACAATGATGAAGATAAGTGAAAGAAGGGAAATGGAGGAAATGGAGAGCCATCATCCTCACCCTCATCATCATCATCCTCTACTTCTTCTTCAGTACATCACCCACACAAGTCAAATAACACTGGTAAAATTCCATTTTTAAAACTTGATGTTAAGTTTGAATTGCCAATGTTTAATGGTGAAGTCAATGCAGAAAATATTGATAATTGGATTAGGCAATTGGAGGTCTATTTGAGAATCTAGAACCTTCAAGATGATGATACCAAAATCCAATTAGCTTCATTGAGAATGGAAGGTGCAACACTTGTTTGGTGGGAAGCCAAGACAAAGGAGGAGATCAAGAAACATGGTAAGATTATTCTATCATGGTCAGATTTCATTACTGCTATAAAACAATATTTTTCTCCATTAGTTCATATGTAGAAATCCAACATGAAATGGAAAAATTTTAGGCAATTGAAGGGACAAAATGTGCAAGAATACACCCAAGAATTTATGAGAAGAGCTCTATTATTAGGGGTGGATTTTCAGAGCCAAGATACTTTGTTAAAGTACATAGGAGGCTTACATAGCTACCTTAAACATACTATTCTCATGTTTAACCCCACTAGTCTAGATTAAGTATGTGTTCAGGCAACACATCTAGAAGCTAGAGGGAAGAACATTTCTGAAGAGGGTAGAAAGAAAAATTTTAAGGGTAAAGCCAAAGAGAAAACCTCAAAAGGTAAAAAAAAAAAAGAATGCATCTGTTAAGAAAGAGGGAGAAAAATTAGTTTGTAAACATTTTTCAAAAGAAGGCCATGATGAAACTCATTGTTGGATATTACATCCTGAAATGAGGCCAAAGAAACCCAATAACAAAGGGAAACATAAAAATTCTGCTACAACTCAACATGATTTAGGAGATGATTCAAGTGATGAATCTAAGATTACAGCCATGGGTTTGAAGAACATGAAGGGAAAATAAATTGAAACTAAACCCAATACTAGTACATCAAACTGTCACATACATGCTCCAAATGAAGAAGAAAAAATTGAACTGTTTCATGTGAGGGTCATATCCACGCATACCAATATTGACACATTGCTTGACAGTGGGTCACAAGCAAACTTAATATCTAAAGATTTGGTCAAGAAAATTAACCTTGAGACCATACCACATCCAAAATCATATCCATTAGGTTGGATTTGTAAAGATGCAAATCTACAGGTTTCAAAGAAATGTATATTATGGTTTGCAATCACTGCAAATTTTGTTGAAACTATTGAATTAGATGTGGTTCTGCTTGACATAACATGTATTGTATTAGGGAGTCCTTACTTGTATGACAGGAAAGTGATCTTCCATCGCCATGAGAGCAAGTATCATTTATTCAAATATGTCAAGGATTTCATTGTTAGAGCACACCGCAAGAAGACAAACATTGCTATGGTAAATGCTTGACAGGTAAAGAGGCTGGTAAATTCAAGTAAGAATTTTGTTCTTCTTATGATTAAGCCTAAAGCTGATGTTAATCATGAATCATTTGAGGGATGTGATCCTAAGTTGAAACCAGATTTATATGATGTAGTTAATGCACATCGTAATATGTTTCAGGAGCCAACAGGATTGCCTCCAAAAAGGAAGATTCAACATGAGATTTAATTGCAACAAGATTTTCCTCTTCCAAAAATCGGTATGTATCACATGTTGATAATGGAGAATTCTAAAATAAAGAGGCAAATAAAAGAGATGTTGGAAAAAGGAATCATAAGGCCAAGCACCTCGCCATGTAGGTCACCCATAGTCTTGATACCAAAGAAAGATGGGACTTGGCGCATGTGTGTAGATTTTCTAGCTTTGAATAAGATTACGGTAAAAAATCGTTACCCACTCCCAAGAATAGATGACTTGTTTAATCAGATGAAAGAAGAAAAGTTTTTCAGTAAGTCAGATTTACGAAGTGGATATCACGAAGTAAGAATTGCAAAAAATGATATATGGAAAAATGCATTCAAAACCAAACAATAACTCTTTGAGTGGCTAGTTATGCCACTTGGTTTGTGTAATGCACCGACAACTTTCATGTGTGTTATGGATAGTGTTTTGCGTCCATTCCTTGATGAATTTGTGATTGTATACTTAGATGAGATTTTAATTTTCAGAAAAACAAGAGAAGATCATGTCTTGCATGTGAATAGAGTGCTTGATATTTTGAAGAAAGAGAAATTGTTTCTTAAGATGTCAAAGTGTGAGTTTGGAAAGACTTCTTTGGTCTATTTGGGAGATATTGTAGGAGGATGAGAGTTGAGAATTTATCCTTCTAAAGTGGAATCCATTATGAATTGACCCACACCCAAAACAGTTACCGAGGTAAGAATTTACTTAGGTGCAACTCAATATTGGAGAAAGTTTATTGCTAACTTTTCTTCCATCGCAACTCCTATGCATGCAGTGACAAGTGTGAAGAAAGGATTCCAATGGGGAGGGAAACCAACAAGATTTTAAAGCTTTAAAAGACAATATAAATTCAGCTCCAGTCCTTTCATTACCAAATTTGAGATAGCCATTCAAGATACAAACTGATGCTAGTGATTATGCCATGGGTGCAATATTTTTGCAGCATGGTAAGCCTATCGCTTTTCATTCTGAAACTTTTAATGGTGCTGTATCTAATTATCCTACATATGTCAAAGAACTATATGCATTGGTACAAATTGTCAAGAAGTGGAAACACTACTTAATGGGTAAAGAGACTATACCGATCACCAAACATTACAGTACTTGCAGTCACAAACAAAATTGCAACAATCAAGACATTACAGGTGGATGGGATTTCTTCAACAGTTTCACTTGGTTATAAGGTACAAGAAAGATATTTTCAATAAAGTCGCTGATATGCTTTCATGACCAATCATTAGTGCATCTACTTTACTAAAAAATGATTCTATTGTACATGAGAGTTACATAGAACAATACGCACATGACATTGATTTTCAAGATGTGTATGCTAGTTTGAGTGAAGGGAATCAAGTTGAAGAAAAATATTATCACATGCATAACATTTTTCTGTTTCATTTGGGCAAGCTATGTATTACACAAGGAGAGAGGCTAAGTGTCACGAGAGAAGCTCATTCATCTCTTATTTCTGGACACTTTGGGGTAAGTAAAACAATGGCGCATCTACAGAGGTATTGCTATTCGCCTCACATGATAGATACCGTGTCACATTTTATAAGAGGTTGTTCTATGTGTGCAACAAGTAAGCCTAGTAATAGGAAGCTTGGGTTGTACATGCCACTACCGGTACCATCAAGACCATGGGAGAGTGTCTCCATGGACTTTGTTGGAGGTCTACCTATGTCAAGAAGACATTATGATTATCTTTATGTAGTTGTGGATAGATTCAGTAAAATGTGTATACTTATGCCATGTAAGAAAACCATTACTGCTGAATAAAATGCTGAACTTTATTTTCAACATGTTTGGGTTCATTTTGGATTGCCAACTTATATTGTTAATGACAGGGATTCCAGGTTCATTTTGAATTTTTGGTCAAATATATGGAGTATGATGGACACAAAGTTGAAAAAGAGTACCACTTTTCATCCACAAACATATGGACAAACCAAGGTGGTGAACAAAATCATTGTGCATATATTGAGAGGATATTGCAACAAATATCCTAAGTTGTGGGATCAACAAATGCATTACATTCAACACACTTACAACCAGTAGGGGAATTTTGAGGTCTAAAATGGGCCTCCTAAAGAAAATGTACAATCAAAATTCACTTTATGAGAACCAATCACATTTTAGGGGATGACATCATCCCTAATGGTTGAGGTGGCATTGCTTGAGTTAAAGGTACTTACTTGTCACATTCTCAATGGTGGATAAAAACTCATGGTTAACCATAGTAGTGCTCTAAGTGCTTTTAAAGTCAAAGTAAAGTACTCATAATAAATGTCATTTCACATTTTTTGAATAAAATATATTATTATCATTTCATATTTCTTGAAATAAACAATGCATATCCCTATACATTTATTATATTATATTATATTATTTTTATATAGTATATTAATTACATGTTATTGTACAATTTAAATAATATAAATTTTGATTATTAGCATATAATATAATTAAGAATTTATAAACTTATATTTATATTTTATTTTAAGTTATTTATTAATAGCATATAATATAATTAAGAATTTATAAACTTATACTTATATTTTATTTTTAAGTTATTTAAGTACAAAGGACAAATGCATTAGTTGTTCAATGATAATGACCTTTTTTTGAAAAGCTTATTCTTATTTATAGTCATATAAATACAATTTTTTTATTGATTTTATTTTGGTATAACTTTTGAATTGAATTTAACTATGGTTACATGAATTGTAGTGCAAAAAGTGAATTGCAAATTCATAAATATTATTTTATTGGTTTAGCTATTATTTTAATATTTCCTTAAGAGGCCCATTTTAGACCTCAAAATTCCCCTAATGCGAGCATAGCACTCTTCTACACAAACATCACCTTTTGAACTATTCTTTGGGTATTTACCAAAATCACCATTAGACTTCATATTTGGGAAGGATTTTGCAATTGATGGCCATAGTGACATTGGTAAGGCTCGAAATTTCATTGAGAAAATTCAAATTATACATCAAAAATTTCAAGAACAACTTGAGAAAAGTCAAAGAAAATACAAAGAGAGGCATGACAAACATCGAGTTGATCACAAGTTTCAAGAGGGAGATGAGGTATGGTTGCACATTAGCAAAGAAAGGGTTCAAGGGGAAGGTAAAAATCTCAAACCCATTCGATATGGTCCTTTCAAGATCATAAAGAAAGTTGGTAATATTTCATTTCAACTTGACTTGCCATCTTATATGAAAATGTATTCAGTTGTTAATTTTGAAAAATTACGTTTGTATGAGCCACCTTTGATTGATGATCAAGGAAGTGATGTTCAACTACCTTCTATTGAATATTTCTCTCCAGAATTTCTAGATGAGCTCAAAGAAGATACAATTCTTGACAGGAGGACAAGAGTATCTAAGAGGGGAAGTGTTGACTACCTTTGAGTTGGGCTCAAAGGCACTAAACCAAGAAAGGAAAAATGGATGGATGTTGGAAAGGTGAGGGAACTATACTCTCATCTATTGAATAGGTAGTCAAGTCTTTTGGGGTCCAAAATCTTCCCAATGCGGAGGAGTGATAAGGAGTTCATAAAATTTGCTCAAAATTAAAAGTTATAGGATTAGGTTGAAAATAGGATGGTTGCGTATATCTCTTCTTCCTGATTCCGGTGCTGCGAATGGTTTGAAAAACTGATGTCGTATGAGAAAGATATCGCGTTCTGATCAAAATTCCAAACAGGGAAAATTGTGACAGTTTGACCAGGTTTGACTGGGATGCAGAGTCAGCAAGTGTGAATATTTGGAGGAATGTTCCTTCCTCAGAGCCAACCGCAGGTTGACAAGAGTCAGATTCTTATTCGAATGAGTTTGGAGAGGGTCAATCAGAAGGTGACATGTGCCCAACCCTGAGGTTGCCACGTGTCCCTGAAGTGGTAGTGTAAAATTATTGAGGGTCCGCAAGAATCGAACCCTGGACCACCGGCAAGGCACGCTTAGGTCTCCACCACCTCAGCTACACGTAGTTCTTAAAATTCATGGGTCACGATTTATTTTTATGTTGTATAGGATTCGTGTATGGGGGTTGGTGACCGCCGACAGTCCCAACCCGCTAGCGTCCCCCGTGATGGTGGTCACACGGCAACAAACAAATGTTACAACTCGACGGTTATTACCGCACTCTCCACCAATTAATCGTACACAACATTACTGTCACATGGCCACAATAAATTTCATCTTCGCGTGGTTTTGACAACGGTCTCCGCAAACTCCGACAGCTCAACCACGGTAACAAGTGTTTGACTAGAGTTATTTTCCAGATTTCCACCTTGGGTTCCGCTAACTATTATGTTAGCTGCGGGGTTTGGGGTTGGCATGTGGCCACCCCAACCACCGAAATTTAATGCCACAGTTTAAAACAACGGGATATTTGGAGCGCTCCTAAATTTTGGGTGAAATCTACTAATTTAACTCCAGATGAGTGGAGTTCTCCACTTTTAGTGGAGCTTTTCTAGGTGTAACTGGGAAAAATAGTAAGAGACTTAATTTTCGCCCATTCTGAGTGAATGGAGAGTCATTTTTCACTAATTGGAGCATTCTGGAGCCATTGGTGCAGAGAAAACAACCATTAGAGCACTACAAATACATGTATTTGCAAAATTTTGAGCATAATGAAAGATGGACATGCCATTGGGAGTTGGACCAGCAGATGTGGCCCAGGAGGGGTGAACTGATTCATAATGCCTGTTGTGTAAATTTAATGTGGTGACTTATTTCTCTATTTTACACTGCTGTTCAGTGCTATTTAAGCTTGTTTTATGCTTCTATTCACCTAAAATCATCTACATTTCATGGAAAATTACCTCAATCCTTAAACAAACTAATGAACTAATTATGCACATGTTTATAAATGGAAAAGACACTTAGCAAAACAAAACTAATACATTCATTTCAGATCATTAATCTATCACATGCACCACAAAAACTACTTTCCATTCTCCAAAATCAATGGTACTTTTGCATCCATTCCCTTCTTGCAAAGTGAACACTAAAAAATCCAAGAATGACATGTCCTCTGTACTCTGGATGATGTTTGAAAGGTTTATATGTGACATAATTGAGTGTAATATACTTCTTTTTCAGGCTTATTATACTATGCAACATTTATGAAATTGCTCAATTATGAAACATTTGATTCTTTTACTGCTCCATGTCATTCTTATGCCCCTTTAGAATACTCTTGATTAAGGTACAATGCTGGTTAAGGACACTGTTACTGATTAGCACTAAATGTCAATATCTCATCTTATTTTTAATTTCAAGAGTAAACTTACATTTTGTGAATGTGCGCAAATTGTTCGAATATTTATTTCTGATATAATTATACATTATGCAAATTTCTCATCTTCTTTTTTCTTTTTCCTTGCTCATTTTTTTTTCTTAAATAGTTTTAAATTTGAGTATGTAAATTAGAATTCATGATATAAATTCAAGTTTCAAAGTATCTCTCACAAAAAAACCGATAAAAAAATAAAATTACATAAAATTTTCACTCCTATCTTCTCTGCCACTCTTTCCTATGCTCCCACCCTACAAATTTCCCTTTGCAGCATCTGGTGCAATTGCTAGTTGATAACATATCAAAAATTAAAACATATTTGAAGTAGATGGTATCATGTCATAAATTAAATGGTACCAAAGAGCTCATCCTAAAGGAGGAAGTTGTAAGTTGAAAGGAGTGTTGCATCACATGATATCAAATTGATGGTTAGTAGAATCTTAACCTAATTCTCTAAAATCAATGGTTAGTAGAATATTGGTTCACCTCCACAAGAGATGGATTTGTCTCCTTTCCCTTTGAACTTTGTATATATGGGTACTCCTCAGTCCAATATATATATATATATATATATTTTGTCTGACTCACAGAGGGTTTGAACCTAGAATATCATGGAACATAACACTTCATTACCAAGGCGATCACTAATTGAGCTACCCCTCATAGGCCTAAGTCCAAGAATTTTATTTAACTAGTAATGGATATTTTTGTGGTGATTTTATGAACTAATGCTATATGGAGAACTACGTAAAAGTTTATGATTCCAATAAGGTTCCATTTTTTTGGAAAAAATTGTTTTGTTTAATTCATTATAAAAAATAGTTTTAAGATTTTGTTATTTTATCTTTGTAAATGAATATAATCATCACATATTTTCTTAAACATAATATATAATCAGTTTAGACATTGCACATTTTTTTGTAAGAAAGCTAAGATATTTTAATTTACCATTTTTTTTACATACAATACAAGCAGGGAAGAACTGATAAAGGTTGTGTTCAAATGAATAAATGTCTGCAAAATACCTATCCTAGCTTATGGAAAACTTAAGGGAGACCACCTAGCTGAGAGGGAAACCAGATGATCCCTAAGAGAGTTCAAATATTAGTTTAAAACTATTTAGAACTAAGAAAAAACATAAATTGCAGATACTACGATGTCTGAGATAAATGAAATAACTGTGAAAACTAGGAGGAGGAGGCAAAGTAAGCCTTTCGTGGAAGATGTTAAGAGGCTTGGTGAGCTTTAACTTTGACTTGATCATGATAGGTTCGGTTGTGTGGATCTTGATCCTTTTGAAGTTGGTTGTGCTTGGCCTTGTCCTTCCTTTCTTGGTCCTGTAGGTATAGGTATTTGAATGGGCCGTCATATTCTTCAGGAAACCAAGGAGGATGCTCCATTCAATCACTGCTTTATATGGGTCTACCTATTTCTGAGAGGTTTCACCTTTGGTGGTCTAAGCAATGCAGGTCTGGATGGATTCCTCAGGTTCTGGAATCTTATATATTGGGGGGAATCTGCTATTTTCAAGACCCTATTTCTTTACCTAAGACTTTGGTGGACCATGGTTGGGAAGATTGGCCACATGCAGAGAGGAATCCATAGCTCCAGATTTTTTTGAAGAGTTGGTAGACACTGGAGTTGGCGAGAGGGGAGGAAAATAAATACCCATCAATCAAGAGACATATCTTAGAGTATTGCGAGCATGTGTCAAGTTGGAGTTGACCTTAACCATTCTGAGTTCAACAACTTCCTTAGCCTCTTCCTGATTCCAAAGTTGGCGGGTTACCAAATTTTTGATTGCCCAATTTCCATTGCCAATCCATCTACGTTCCTCTTCCTCCATAACAACTACCAGTCGACCAATTTGTAACAAAATGTCTTGATCAAACTTCTCTTCCTCTTGGCCATGCCAAGGAGGGAGAGGTGGGCGCCCTCACCCTCTCCCTCTGCCCACTTTATTGACTTTGTCACATTCTCAAACCATACTTTCTTGCCCTTTGTGTCTAAGCTTTTTCACTTTGAATCATCCAATGCTACCACTCTTGCCTGAGCCAAACATCCGCAGAGAAGTATATTGGAGAGAATGTTTGAACTGAAACAAGATTAGGACAATTATGGAGATATCAAACCAGATCTGAAATGGTGGTTCAAGACGTCAGTGTGCGTCCTTCTTTAAATTACATTAAATGAGACCTGTAGTGCATGGACGCCACCCGATCTTAGGATTTAAGGCTTTCCACTTACGTGTCACAAAACTTTAAAGATTTCAAATTACCATGATATACATTTAAATATTTTTTTTAATAATTTAATTAATTAATAAAATTGATTTTCACTCTATATTATATCATCCCAAAATGTGTAAGTTTTTGCTTTTTCAATTACATAAAATCAAAATTATATTAACATTAACATATTTATATAACAAATAAAAAATATAAAATTAATTAAAGCCTTTAAAGATGTTCATATGCACAAATCTACCCATAATGTTGGAAGATATGTTTTTCCCATATTCTAATGTTTTAAGATGAATGATATAAGTTATATGACTTCGAAACTAAAAAAACTACCAATAAACTTCTTGTAAACTTTGTTGAAATTTACTCGACCACATGAGACAAATGGTAAGTCCAATGATAATCATATTGATGTGAATAAATTGTACCACATGAATCGAATAAGTCAACACAACAAACTTAGAAACGTTCAATAAAATGAAAATGAATTTGATTGCGAGAATGTTGAAGAATTAAGATACGAATACAGGTTAGGGAGTCAGCGAACCAAAGTAAGAAACGTTTAATAAAATTAATTTCAATACGAGAATGTTGAACATGTAATACATTGTGATACATGAACAAACTACTCCAAATATAGTCATGAACAAACTACTCTTTCATATATAGTACCTTTACTTGAAATAGGAAAATTGATTTAGAAAATTAGAAAATATATTTATATAAAAAGTAGAAGTGTTTTTTGGTTAATTAAATTTTTATTATTTATATAATAATCAGTTTAGATTCATTTTAATTTTGGATTTATCAAGCGTCGAGAGAGATCAAATCTCTCGAGGTGCAAACTTCTTTTTTGAGTGTAAAATTTGAGGAAAGGTTTGCACCTCGAGAGATTTGATCTCTCTTGGCGCTTGATAGATCCGGAGTTAAGATGGATCTAGGCTGGTTTCAGTCTTGTACGGCCAAGGAAAATATATCAAAGATATGATTACTTTTATCAATATTATGTAAATACATCCAATATTAATATAAACATTTTAAATATGCTAAATATGTCTGAGATTTATCTGGTCATTGTATATTTAAATTTTCTTAGTTACCTCAGTTTGCTGAGATGATAAATATTGTAAAATAACTTTAATGATGAAAACTAATGAAATAAAAGTTTTGAATGCAAAGTGACAATGTAATAATGTTGAATGATAGAAAATGTGAGTAATAAAAATGTAGTCAATTACAAATAGTCTTCATTGTGATCAATCTCAAACTATTTTCTTCTACTATTATTATTGTCACTCTTGTTAGTTTTGTCATCTTTTCATATCGATTATATGAAAATGACAGTTGAAATCGTAAACCATTTAAATATTTAGCTCGAGCCGTTGTAGTAAACATCATACCTTGTCTCTCTTGCTCTCCAATATTAATAGATTTAATTACTATAACACAAAAATCAATGTACATTGTCAATAATTTTTTGTGCTTACACTAAAATCAATGCACACTATTAATCCAATGACTTTAAAATTAATGTACCATCATACATCCAATTGCATCAAATCAGAAATCAACATATACACTGAAATCAATGCATCTAATGCAAGAAATCAAATAATATTAGAAAACAACATCTACACTAAAATAAATGCATCTAATGAAAGTAATCAAATAGGAATAGAAATCAACATCTACACTGAAATCAATGCATCTAGTGCAAGTAAACAAATAGGATTAGAAACCAACATCTACACTGAAGTCAATGCATCTAGTGCAAGCAATAAAATAGGATTAGAAATCACCATCTACACTAAAATAAATGCATTTAGTGCAAACAATCAAATAGGATTAAAAATTATCTACATTGAAATCAATGCATATATTGCAAGCAATCACATATAATTAGAAATCAACATCTACATTGAAATTAATGCATCTAGTGCAAGAAATCAAATAGGATTATAAATCAACATCTACACTGAAATCAATGCATTTAGTGCAAGCAATCAAATAGGATTATAAACTGTCTACATTGAAATCAATGCATCTAGTGCAAGTAATCAAATATCATTAAAAATCAACATCTATACTAAAATCAATGCATCTAGTGCAACAAATCAAATAGGATTATAAATAACCATCTACACTAAAATCAATGCATCTAGTGTAAGAAATATTCTTCCCTCTCTCCCGCCTCCATCTATATCTATATCTCCCTCCATCTCTCCTTCTTTGTCTCTTTGTCTCACCCCCCTAAACACACACACACTCTGACTCCATATCTATCGATATCTCTACCCCTCCCTCCCTGTCTCCATCTCTCTCTTATTTCTCTTTACCTTCCATCTATATCTCTATCTCCCTCTATATCTCTAAATCAACCCTAAAACATACACTCTCTTTCTCCAATTTATCTATATATCATTACCTCATCCTCTCCCTTGCTTCTATCTCTCTTCCCTCTTGTTGTCCTCTCTCCCTCTGTCTCTCTCTCCACCTTTCTTCTTACCTCCCACTTCCCCCCCTCAATCTCGATCTCTCTTTCCCTACCTCTCTCCACTATCTCACATCCTATAGATCTTCCTTTCTCTCCCACCTCTCTCTCTCTCTATATATATTCACCTTCCAACTTTGTTACTATATTCCCCTCTCTCTCTTTCTCTCTTCCCCTTCTCTCCATCTCTCCTCCTTTTTCTCTAAATCTCACCGAAAAACATACACACACTCTCTCTATTTATCCCTTGTCACTCCCTCTCTCTCTCCTCTTCTCACTCTCTATGTCTTTCTTCTTCCATCCCTCTCTCCTCCTATATCCATCCCTCTCTCCTCCTCTCTCTAAAGTCCTCTCTATTGTCCTTCCTCTCCCTCACTCTCTCTCCTACATCACTCCCTCTTCCCCCATATCTCTCTCTTTCTATTTCTCCCCCCTATAATAATCTCTCTTCTCCCTTTCTCTCCTGCCTCCCTCTATCTCCCCCCACTCGCTCTCTCTCTCTCTCTCTCTCTCTCTCTCTTTTCCATTCAATCCTCTCTCTCTCTCTCTCTCTCTCTCTCTCTATCCAATCCTATATCTCCCCCCATCACTCTATCTCTCTCTCCAACTATGTTACTATACCCCTCCCTTTCTCCTTCTCTGTAATTCTCTCCCCCCTTGTCTCCATATACCCTTCTATGTCTCTTTATCTCACCCCTAAACGTACACACTCTCTCTCCATATCTCCTTTGTCACTCCCTCTCTCTCCCCTTATTACTCTCTATGTATTTCTTCTTCCCTCCCTCCCTCTCCCTCCAAATTCATCTCTTTATCCCTCCCTCTCTCCTCCTCCCATCATCCTTCATCTCTCTCCCTTGAATTACTATCATAAAATCCCCATAGGTTCTTAAATCACTATCATAAAATCCCCATAGACTCTTAAATGCCAAATCCGTATTGCCGTGGCAACCTCCAAAATTTTCCATAGGGTTAATGTTTCTACTTAATTATTGGTTTCTCTACCAATATCCTAATCAAACCCTGTCTCAATTTCTTCATCGAGGTGATAGATGACCCCTCCCGCTCTTGCCTCCCCAAAACTCTTTGAATATAATGAACCAAAAATACAAACACTGAAAAATGGAAAATTATATTTATTGCGCTGAGAGGTGCATTATGCAACCCAATATGGGGGAGATGTGTAAGTTTGTCTGTTTGAATGAAATTTCACTAATGTCGGCCAAAGTAAAAAGCTAAAATAAAATAAAAAAATAAAATATAAATAATGCCTGCTTAAACCATAACTTAAATAACCATATAAATAAACAATTAAAAATTCATTAAAAATAAATTTAAGCAATATAGATTTAAAATATGAAGAGGTTTACGAACACTAAATAAAAAGAGATATGGTAAATAAATAAGAATATAAATAAACAAAAACTATGGTAATTAAATAAAACCTCTTTTTATACTTACTCTAGAAGTATGGTAAATAAATAAAATATAAATAAACTAGAGGTATGGTAAATAAATAAATATATATTTTTAATTATATTTACTCCATAAACCTCTTTATATTTACAAAAACTCAAAAAATAGGTTTTGTTTAGGTGAAGCCTATTTTCCAAATATCATAGGACAAATATCATGGGCCAAATACCATATTTATAAAAAAGGTATGGTAAATAAATAAATATAAAAGAGCTATAAAGAGATAAGGTAATTAAATTAAAATATATCAAATAGGGTTAGAAATCAACATTTAATTATATACCAAGGCTATGGGCCAAATTCCATGGGCCAAATTATTATTAATACCATGAAAAAAATACATTATTAACCCTAATATTAATATTAATATTACTAAATTTAATAACTTTGGATTAATACTATATATATATATATATATATATATATATATATATAAACTCTAGATATATAAGGGACGAACAAAGACATATGATAGAGGTGGAGAAATAGGGGGAGTGACAAGGGAGAGATGAAGATAAACTGAAGGAGAGGGGAGAGGAGGAATGAAGAGAGAGAGAGGGAGAGGAGTGAGAGAGGTAGAGAAGGGTAAGAGAGGGAGAGGGATACATAAATATGGAGGTAGGAGAGAGAGAAGGAGAGAGGGAGGGAGAAGGAGAGAGGATTGGAGGGTAGAGAGAGGGAGAGACAGAGAAGGAGAAGAGAGAGTGGGGTAGGAGATAAAGGGATATAGATGAAGGATGAGGGCAGGAGGAGAGAGGGAGGTATAGAGATATGGTGTTGGAGGTGGAGAGAGGGAAGAAGAAAGACATAGAGAGTGATAAGTGGAGAGAGAGGGAGTGACAAAGGATAGATGGAGAGAGTGTGTGTATGTTTAGGGGTGAGATAAAGAGACATAGAAGGATAGATGGAGACAAGGGAGGAGATAAGGGGATATAAGGATAAAGGGAGGAATATAATAACATAGTTGGAGAAAGAGATAGAGTGATGGGGAAGAGAGAGAGATAGAGAGATGATTGAATGGAAGAGAGAGAGATAGAAAGAGAGAGTGGGTGGAGGGATGGGAGGGAGATAGAGGGAGGCAAGAGAGAAAGGGAGAGAGAGGAAGGACGAAACAAAGGAATTTAGAGAGAGGAAGAGAGTGATGGGGGAAGAGAGAGGATTTTAGGGGAGAGAGAGAGAGAGAAGAAAATAGAGAGGAATTTAGAGAGAGGTATGGATATAGGAGGGGAGAGGGAGGGATAGAGAGATGGAGTTGGAAGGGGAGAGAGGGAGGGAAGAAGAAAGACATAGAGAGTGAGAAGTGGAGAGAGAGAGAGGGAGTGACAAGGGAGATATAGAGAGAGAGTGTGTATGTTTGGGGGTGAGATTGAGAGACAAAGAAGGAGATATGGAGAGAAGGGGGGAGAGAAGGAGAGAGAGGCATATAGTAACAAAGTTGGAAGGTGGAGAGAGAGAGAGAGGATGTGAGATAGTGGATAGAGGTAGGGAAAGAGAGATGGAGATGGAGGGGGAGAGATATGGAGGTAATAAGAAAGACATAGAGAGATAAAGGTGGAGAGAGAGAGAGGGAGGTAAGAAGAAATACGTAGAGAGAGAAAGGTGGAGAGAGAGAGTGAGGGAGTGATAAGGAAGATGGAGAGAGAGGGAGAGAGGACAACAAGAGGGAGAAGAGATAGAAGCGAGGGAGAGGAGGAGGTAGTGATATATAGATAGATTGGATGAAAAAGTGTATGTTTTAGGGTTGATTTAGAGAGATAGAGGGAGATAGAGATATAGATGGAAGGTAAAGAGAAAGAAGAAAGAGATGGAGACAGGGAGGGAGGGGTAGAGATATTGATAGATATGGAGTGAGAGAGCGTGTGTGTTTTCGGGGGTGAGATAAAGAGACAAAGAAGGAGAGATGGAGGGAGATATAGATATAGATGGAGGGGGGAGAGAGGGAAGAAGATTTCTTGCACTAGATGGATTGATTTCAGTGTAGATGGTGATTTCTAATCCTATTTGATTGGTTTCACTAGACGGATTGATTTTAGTGTAGATGTTGATTTCTAATGATATTTGATTACTTGCACTAAATGCATTGATTTCAATGTAGACAATTTCTAATCCTATTTGATTGCTTGCACTAAATGCATTGATTTCAATGTAGATAGTGATTTCTAATCCTATTTGATTTCTTGCACTAGATGCATTAATTTCAATGTAGATGTTGATTTCTAATTATATTTGATTTCTTGCACTAGATGCATTGATTTCAATGTAGATGATTTTTAATCCTATTTGATTGTTTGCACTAAATTCATTTATTTTAGTGTAGATGGTGATTTCTAATCCTATTTTATTGCATACACTAGATGCATTGATTTTAGTGAAGATGTTGGTTTCTAATCCTATTTGTTTACTTGCACTAGATGCATTGATTTCAGTGTAGATGTTGATTTCTATTCTTATTTGATTACTTTCATTAGATGCATTGATTTCAGTGTAGATGTTGTTTTCTAATATTATTTGATTTCTTGCATTAGATGCATTGATTTCAGTATATATGTTGATTTCTGATTTGATGTAATTGGATGTATGATGGTACATTCATTTTAAAGTCATTGGATTAATAATGTGCATTGATCTTAGTGTAAGCACAAAAAAATAATTGACAATGTACATTGATTTTTGTGTTATAGTAATCAAACTTATTAATATTGGAGAGCAAGTGAAGCAAGGTATGATGTTTACTACAACAACTCAAGCTAAATATTTAAATGGCGTGCGTTTTCAACTGTCCTTTTCATATAATCGATATGAAAAGATGGAAAAAATAACAAGATTGACACTGAGAATAGTAGAAGAAAATAGTTTGAGATTGATCACAATGAAGACTATTTGTAATTGACTACATTTTTATTATTCACATTTTCTATCATTCAACACTATTACATTGTCACTTTGCATTCAAAACTTTTATTTCATTAGTTTTCATCATTAAAATTATTTTACAATATTTATCATCTCAACAAACAGAGGTAACTCAGACATATTTAACATATTTAAAATGGTTATATTAATATTAGATGTATTTACATATTATTGATAAAATTATTCATATGTTTGATATATTTTCTTTGGCCGCACACGATTGAAACTAGCTTAGACCCATCTTAACTCCGAATCTATCAAGCACCAAGAGGGATCAAATCTCTCGAGGTGCAAACTTTTCGTAATTTTTTTCACTAAAAAAGAAGTTTTCACCTCGAAAGATTTGATCCCTCTCGACGCTTGATAAATCGAGAGTTAAGATGAATTTAAACTAATATAATACCAACTTGAACAAAATTCAAAATTATATTTATATAATACTAACTTTAAAAAAATAAAAAATTTATGGTTATAAAAATGGTAATATAAAAAAACAAAAATAAAAATTTATAGAGAAGAAACTTGGTGCGGTTTAATAAAATTAAATTTAAAGGAAGTAAAATGTTAAACTTTTTGCAAAATGTCATTTCCAAGATTAAGAAATAAAATATTTTAAAACATTTTCTTCCGTGGTAAAGGTTTTTATTCCAAAGATAATGCTGGAATTTTCTATTATATATAATTGTGAAGTATAAAACATGAATGTGAAAATAATATTTGTTTTAAAGATGAATGTTAAAGGTAGGTTAAAAAGCAAATTGAACGAAAGGAAAATTGAAAAAGGCATTATATCAATTGGAACATGCTTTAAGACCATGATATTTTAGGATGGATTATTTCGTTTGTGATATTGGTTTGTTCATGATAGGATTTATGGAGTTTTCAATAAAAGTATTGATGAAGGCTTCATTGTTGTTATTCACATTAGATTATGATGTTAACTCTTGGAGGGTGTACATGACAAGTGTGAATTAATTTACATTTTCTTCTTTGGACAAAGTTTAATTAGTTAAAGGGCATAACCTTCTTGCATTATTTAGTAATTAGTTCTCTTTGATATTTATTTGACATTTTTTTCATCAACTTAGCAATTGGTTCACTTTGATATTGGTTGATAATCTTTAATTATGGGAAAGGTGAGTGTTTTAGTTCTAGTTAAGTTAAGACTTTAACATTTCTATTGCATCACATTTATGAGAGATTTTACCGTTCACCTATTTCGTATTATTGTTTTTTGGGCACTGGTTTATAGTTTTATATGATTGTTTTTATGGATAAGAATTGAGGGTTTTATAAAAAATAATATTTTATTGTTTCATTTTTTATTTTTATTTTTAAAATTTTTTTCTCATTAAAATAGAAAAATTTATAATACAAAATAATTTATGGTTTATCTTGGTTTATAATTGGGAAACTAGACCAAAAGCAAAACAATATGCCTTTTGTCCAAATATATAGTAATGTATTAACAATTTAGGAAGGTAACACATATTCTCAAAACTATATTAATACCAAGGCATATTATCTTAAGAGTTTATAGTGATAACTAGCCATGAAAATTCTCTCGTCCTCAATACTCCAAGGCGTCTATTTCCAAAGTATTTCATTTAATTTCCCAGTCTTGGTGTGTAGAGTCTAGTACCCTGGAAAATTTTCGATTTGGGTTTAAGATGTTCTTGTTCTATGGTTTCTTACAGTTAAAAAATTGCTCAAAAATTTCTCTAAGTTGTATAGGGAAATGGGTAGTCTTTACTTTTAAGAGTACTGAGGATCCCCCTGTCAGTAAATCTTGGGAAGGTTTCAACATCCTTGGTCTACGTCTAGTTGGGGCGACTCATTTTCCTTCACAATTAGCACTACTTTCCCAGGGTGGCAAGTTTTCTTTTCATCCTCCTATGGTATCCAAAGTAGTCGGTTATGGGGTATTTCTCTTACATATTCAGGGTTATTTCATTCAATTGGAGTTAGCTCTTCTTCCTAATGGTATTCCAGATAAGAAATGTCTGTCCCTAATACTGTGTCCAGAGGTATTCAATGTCCATTGGCCTAACATTATTGTCACCGCTCTATCCCATACTCTATTTTGTGTCTTTATCCTAGTCATCATGTCATCTCATCAACAAATGGTTAGCCGCAGAGGAGGGTCCAGTTCTAGGGAAAATTTGCATCCTACATGTTTGTCTGGATGGGCCTTTATGGAATCCTTGTTTGATTCGGTACCATCGAAAGTTCATCAAGAGGTTTGAACTTTGGAATCTCAGGAATTTGGGGATAAACCTTATTTCTTCGATTCTGAGGTTGGAAACTAAAACTTAAAATGGACCCCGTACCCTAGTAAATTCAGAAAGCACAAGTTTTAGTTTCTACATTCACTGGAAGGTTATCAACATCTTGGATGCTTGCTTTGTTTGTGTAGGTTTCAACCATATACATAAATTACCTGCAAACAAATTCTTAAAATAGAAAATAAACAATGGCAAGAGCATAAAACATAAAAAAAATATACACATATATTTTCCCTTGGATCCAAAAAGCAGGACTACCTGACTAATTTTTCATTATATTCCTTTCAAAGTTTCAACACACACACACACACACACACACACACACACACACACTCACACACACGTCGAAGCATTCATAAACCCCAATCCATTAACCCTGGATTAGAACATAAATGTAGTTCCCTTGATTGGATCTACAAAATACCATGGAAAGAAAATCATCATTCCCAAACCCATGCACAAAACCATAGGTAGGTCCGCCCACCTAATTTTTCAATTTTTTGGTTTTCGTGGCTCGTCGCTCCGGTCTAGTTGGTTGATTTCAGAATGCAGTTTCATATTCCTTTCTCTGTGGTTTATGTTTGGTTGTTATAATGTCTGCATATCAAGTGGCTTCGTAGCCATTTAAACTTATACGAGCACAACCACGCTATTATGCTCAAGCCATTTGCGTGCTTGGGTTTTTATTTTTTATTTTGTTCATTTTTGTATTATGAAACAAATGCCTTATAATTCATTTCTTGGATATTGTTGGACAAAGAGTATGTTCATGCAACGAAAAATTATATTTAATATTTAGTTGCATCATAAGAGGATAGGACAGAAAACCATCATGCCCAAACCCATGTGAAAAACCCATGCACAAAACCATAGGTAGGTCCGCCCACCTAATTTTTCATTTTTTTTTGTTTTTCGTGGCTCATCGCTACAGTCTAGTTGGTTGATTTCAGAATGCAGTTTCATGTTCCTTTCTCTATGGTTTATGTTTGGTTGTTATAATGTTTTCATATCAAGTGGCTTTGTATCCATTCAAGCTTATATGAGTGCAACCACGCTATTATGCTCAAGCCATTTGCGTGCTTGGGGTTTTTGTTATTTTTTTCATTTTTGTATTCTAAAACAAATGCCTTATAATTCATTTCTTGGATATTGTTGGACAAAGTGTATGTTCATGCAATGAATATCATAGCTAATCTTTAGTTGCATCATGAGAGGATAGGATGTTGAAAAGTTTTAGTATTATTTTTTCTCTCAAGATACTTAGCAATCATCATAAGTAGGAATGGTATGCCTATTTTGACAAACTAGTGCAAGTTTTTATACATTTTGTAAATGATTTTTGATTAATAGAATTTTTGTATTGATTTACAAAAAAAAAGGACAACTAGCCTTGAACATATATCTAGACCACAAAAAGAATCTCTAGAACCACAATAACATCAACCATAAACATAAATTTATCAAACATTCAGAAATTTAAGAGGACGTGGAAACCTCAGTGCGTTTAGGATTCATAGGACCATTAGGAGGGATTGGTCCCTTTCCATGTAAACTGACTGTGTCAATCCTAGTTAGGAACTTATCCTTTTCTTAGAATTGAAGTTGGAGCTTAGCCATGATTATAATTCTTTCATCCATTGCATCATTCCTCTCAAGGAGGAATTACCTAGAAGTAATTTTAGTTTCCAGTAGAGGCCGATTGTATGAAGGTATTGATTTTATCTACCCCTCATCTTCCTAGTTTTCGAAACTCATTTAGAAACAAGGGTAAATACCTTGATGTATGAGTCACAATATCGCTCCTTAAAAATCTCCTCCTAAAAAACTATAATATCCTATTGAATCTCAAGTGGTTTATGCATGTAATAGAGGCAGACAGAGGCTTGTGCTCTAGCCTTGGCTCTTAACCCTCCATGCACACCTCTTCCACTAGCATCTCTACATGAGCGATCATGTTTCCAATAACACCTCATTCAACCACCATTGCTAACAGACAACCCATGAACAAGGTATGAAAACCACCTCAACAGAGAGAACCCAGAGTCCACTTGGGAGCTATATCTAATCACCACCTTAAAAACATAAATTCTAGAGGCAAGCCAAAGAAGGGATAACATAATAATTCTTTAAAATTTTCATGAATGATAATAGGAATACTAGACCACGTGACATCAACTAAACAATAACCCGAAGGAAAACATACTATACTTGAAACTAACATCTATGAGTGAATTAGATCTTTGCTAGATGCCATGAACACAAGGAGTCCCCTGATCCAAAGGAGAGAGACACTATTTCTAGACTAATAAGCCAAAAATAAGTGCAATGAGACATGAGAACTGGGTAACACAAACAAAAATAAATTAAGACTAAACTCTCAAGAAGAAACTGATTATATAGGAAATCAAATTGAAATGAACAAATGGTAAGAGGAGTTAGGTTGTGAGGGTTTGGTCCTTCCCCAAGGAAAATTTTAGTTGAAACATGAATACTGGAGAATTTCCTCTCGAGACCAAAATGACAAGCTTCCCAAACACCATCCGACCAGAGTGGGAGGATAGAAAATATTTCTAAAGTAGTAAACCATTGAAACATGCCATTACTTATTGTATTGACCACCATCATTAACCAACAATGAATGCTCTCAAGAAACTTCCCAAAATCAATACCCAAATAGTCAAGCCATTAGATGAATATGGGAGAGTAATCACTAGGGTGGGAATTCCTAATCATAATTAATGTAATTAATACCATGCCTATTCTAATGAGTGAGGGTGACATCCTATGTCTCCCTCATCTAATGCTTGAGGTGTTGGTGGGATGCCACCTTCACCCCCGCCCACCTTACTTCTCACCCCATTCATGATACATGAATTCCTCACTTGAACTACTAACATAGGTGAGTATTATTAACATGTCAGAGGTTCGTGTAGTTTTTGATGTTGGTTTGTCTCATTTTTCTTTTAAAGTGTCATCACAACTATGGATATCTCAATTGAACAAGTAGATATAACAATGTTTTTTTTAATGTAAAGTGATTTATAATATAGAGAATTTTTTTTCAAATATAAGGATTAGTTTCATATATATCAATTTAGATTTACTTTTCACAATGATTTTATAGTTATGAGATGTTTTAAAATATTTTTCTAGTTTTTTAAATGACCATTTTAATATATTTTTTATTATGTTCTTTTAATGATTAATGGGTGTTAATATGTTAAAAACATAGTTACCAACTTAACAAGAACTATCATCTTAAAATGAGAATGCTAATGACAAAAAATTATATCTTTTGGGTCAAAAAAATCGTAAGTAGTGGTGCAAACATGACCTTTTGTTCTTTTTGGGGTTAAATTACCTCCTTTTATAATCATGGAGTTAATAGCTTCATTATTTCCAATAGAAACCTCAAAACCAACTATTGAATAAAAAAATGGTGTTGATAACGACACCATTTATTTATTTCAAGATTAAAATTGTAATTACTTTAAACCATGGAATTAACAACTGGTATTGTTGCAACCAAAATATTAAAATCAATCCTCAGACTACAAAGTGATTCTCCTATTAACACACACTTCTTTCTTGGGGGGACTACAATACAATATTTTTGAAATCGTGCCCTTGAAATTCAAGGTGACATGAGGTAACATGAGATTAAAGAAAATTCAAGGTAACATGAGGTTTGGAAGACCCAAAGGAAGTATAACATTGAGAACATCTTGGTAAATGATAAAACCTTGGGTAGATGGATCAAATAAATTGTAAGCTTTAGAATTGTCTCTATAACCAATTGATCAAGAATATTTTGTGAAAAATTTAACAAAAATATTCATTTCAGTACCTTTAAGTGACACTTAATTGCATGTGAACATGAGCAACGCATTCTCTAGATAATGATTCACCAACACATCAACATATTTAAAGAAGACAAATCAAAGAAACAAGAATAACAAGAGGCTTGATAACAGGGTTTTCCCTGGGTGAAGGGGTTAATTCTCTAGATTCGTTTTGAAATACAAATACTTTTGCTATTTTTGAGACATTCTTCTTCTTACAAAACGAGCTAAAATATTCTCACCATATGTTGATATTGCTCCATAACAGGCTACCTTCTCCTACAAAAAAGGACTTGAGGCACTCACATACGTGACATTTCTTCAACATCAAAAGGGCTACATTTCCTCTTAATGCAAGACATAGGCTTCAAGACCTCACCAAGCTCCTCCAACAACTCTCTCAAAAGGTCTCTCGAAATCTCACACAGGGAGTTTTAAATAGTTTTTCCAATTAAAGAGACATAACTCCCTAGATCCAAAATAATAGGATCTCATGATTTTCAAGGAAAAAAAAGATCCAAAACAATAGGATCTCATAACAACTCAATGCCCAAACTAAGACAAAAAATCAGACCACCCATGAGACTCTCAAGCTCTCATTAAGATTATGAAAAATAGTTGTGAGATGTTTTCTCACACAAAACTAATTTTCCTTTTTTACAAATTGAAATGAATAATACACGAGATTCCCAAATCCACTTCCAACATTAATAATTTCCCCATTTTTTAATGACGAGTACATGATTTTTTCATGCCCACTTAAAGCATTAATAATTATAACAAATTTTAATGACCACTTAAATTATTAATTGTTATTACAAATTTTAATGAATAATACATGAGTTTTCCATCCCATTTGAAGCATTAATCATCTCTATCCCATGGTGTGAAATATAAGAATTTCTTATATATATGGAGATCCCCTATATCATTCCTCTCCACTGAGAATCTTTTAGTCCTCCAAAAGCATAAACAAGAACTGTAATATGATGTATTTCCCCATTGCTTGATCTACACAACATATGTCTTTGATAGGCCACACTTTCCACTCCTTCATCTTTATACTTAAAATTCAGAATGATTATTGAGGCTTGTATCCATATGCAAACCTGCATGTGCCATAACTTTCAAGATACCCAAATTTTCCAAAATAGACATAGAAAACACAACATTACCTCTTACTCAAGAGTAACTACAAGACCTTTGAAAAATTTCAACATCAAGTTTAAAACCACACTACAAAATGTACAACATAAATGGAATGAAAAACAACCCAAGATGGCCATAGATCCCATTAACAACAACGGTACCCTATTGTGCACCATAATAGCTTATAATAATGTGCATCATGTCTTCAAAATATGGCTATATATGTAAAAAGTAGGATTAACACTCAAACTTTCCATAAAAACCTCAATCGAACTTTACCAAAGTTTTTGATGCCTTGTTTTGGACCTAGACTCCATGTGTAGTGCGTATGGGAGAGTATATGGTCAAGGTTCTCCATGTAGAAGCACCTGGTGAGGGTTATATGGCCATGTGCTGTCTTCCATTTCTAATATTTTTACTAGGTCGACCTTGGACGTGTGGGGATAGGCCCTCCATGCCTACCTTCTTGTCACAATGTTTCTACCTTTGCCTTTAATTATATACCTCAAAGCATTGTACCGACGAACAACAACTCCTTTAACAACAAAAGTATTTTCTTGAAGTTCATGGAAGCTTCACTCTTATCAACTAACATCTCGTATAATACCTCTCTCTATCAATTGAGATCAACACCGACCATAGTTACATGCCAATGGTCCAGTCCGGAATTGAGATCGACACATTTCATGATTAATAAACACAGGTCGTTGGGCCACACTGGCTCTCCTCACTACCCAAAAAAATTTACACTTTCGGTCTCGTGTTCACTTGTATTACTACAAGACAACACTATGCTTGTTGTGCCATGGTCCATCACGGTTCTCCATGCTCAGAACTATGATGCTATGACCGCATAATTATTGTCACAGTTATTTACGTTGTTACACAGGTCAACAAGTCTCTCTTACTTTCTCAAGGCCTCTTTAGGCCCGACGGGCCTGCTCTTCAACTAATGGTTGATACCATCATCAACATTTTCTTCAAGGCCTTCTCATGAGTTGTGTCTACAATTGAAAATTATTGTGAGTGTCGAAGTCATAAACAATGTATTGACATATAAATAAATGCTAGAATGAACATAGATCTAGTACATAGGGGTATGGATTTGTAGGGTGTATCCTTTCCTAGGTTCTTTTCCACCACCTATCAAATAATCTCTTGCACCCAACATCAAGTTAATTTTCATCATGACTATCATGTTAGAACTTGCGACATGTTGATTTCAGAAAGTCTTGATGGTAGAATCCCAAACTAGTAGGTAGTGTGGATTTTAATAACATGGACTTAGTATTCAAATCACTACATAGTGGTGGGTCCCTTGTCTCACAAACAAGGGTATCATACACAAAATTAGTGTCTGGATTCACTGTGACCTTAAATTTGGATAATAATAATATAATTCATTGACTAAGTCAATTTCCATCATGACATCTTGCTATTGGGTTCCATCCCTAGTTCCATCCTTGGATCCCACATAATCGTGTGCCTCTATTGCGACCCCCAAATCAATATTTGCGGTGTTTGGCACTAGCACAACAGGGGAATCAAACAAGCTTACTTCCGACAATGGAAATGGTGCTTCAAACCACTCCATGTTTTCAATTATCATGAGTTTCCAGTGCACGCCAGGTCTGGCTAGGGAAATAGAGTGGGCTATGCAGACCACATCTTGCACATTTGGCCTTGGTTATTAAAGAAAATTCTGCATTGGGCCTCCCTAGATCATGATGTTGATCCCCTGATTGACTGCAACAGAAGCTATCTCTTCCCAGTGAAAAATAGTTCCTTCCCATTAGGTCTCACATCTCTTGCAAATTCACAATGTTGTATTGGGATAAATAATAATACTCGTGCAGGGATTGAGTGCTTGATGCTTGACCTATTTTTATGATCTTGACATTATATCTTCCCACAGATCATGGGAAAAATTGCACTGAATATGGCACAGTATCCATGCACACTCGGAAAAAAGATGTATTCTTTGAATGGAAATTTAAGGAAGCAAATGTAATGCAACAAATATGATGTGAAAAAGCCATAAGGTACTCACAATATCATAACCAGATATCTGAGGGTCTCAGTTGAACTTTGTCAAGAGTTGAACATGTATTCACGTCAAAAACCGTAGAACCATTTAGAACACTTGAAAAATTACGGTTCTGACAAACCAACAAACCTGGCAATGTCTTTTTGGTTTAACTTGATTCCCATGACAATATTGGCTTTGCAAATTTGAACTCAATATTCATCGTATGCAATAATTATTCGATTTCTTCATCCAATTATCCTGCTCAATGTTTAGAAAATGAAGGCCACAACAAGAAAAAAATCAATTCTTTCTTGGATAAATATGAATTTGATTGTAATTGTTTGGAGCACTATCAAAGGAGGACATATTTCCTTAGACCACATTCGAAACACATAGCCTATTCATTGCTTGGAAAACTCACCACTGTCGATTTTATTTCCTCCAAAGGTGCTAACCATGTAGATCTCACCAAAGTGGATATCAACACCCTTTTACATAATTTCGAAGACTTTAGGCCTAGTCCTTGTTGTAAGGGACGCTGCAAGAATTACAACCACATAATTTCGTTTGTGGGATAGTTTGACTCTCCCTGAAAAATTGGTAATAAAATAATGATTAGTCACAACAACAAGAAAATACAAGACTTAGTAAGAAAAACAATAAAAATAGAACTATTTAAAAGTCAAATATGCGAGGGCTTGACTAAATTCAATGTCCCTTTTGATCATTTCATTCATCCATTGTATCCCAATGATCTTAGATCTAAATGACATTAGGGATACAAGCTTTTTGGCATAAGTATTTCAATTCTACAGGTACGACAACCACTTCTTTCCTAACCAAAATAAGGCACCTTCCTCTTGGAATTTCTTCAGTAAGTTGATATAGGAACATTAATCACATGCTCCATTTTCCCTTTCAGAAATTCCTTCTGCATGAGTTCTTGTAGAGTCTTCTTGCTTGGTTTACGATGAAGCTTAGGGTGAAGCTTCCAACACTTAGCCTCCTATTGTAGCAGCTACAACCACCCTCCAAAATCTTGCCATTGCTTAGATTTTGGACCTTAAATTCCCCTGGAAGGAGCTTATCTTGCACTACTA
This sequence comes from Pinus albicaulis, assembly GCA_034641835.2. Taxonomy (NCBI): domain Eukaryota; kingdom Viridiplantae; phylum Streptophyta; class Pinopsida; order Pinales; family Pinaceae; genus Pinus; species Pinus albicaulis. The sequence goes on along the minus strand of CM076575.1, from coordinate 1,682,967,890 downwards.
TAAGGTATCTATGATTTTACTGATGTTTATCTTTCATTTTTGCTTGTGTTCACTTGCTCTTCACTTAGAAAATTTTTCTGAGTCACAAGTTGACCTCTTGCCTAGGTCTTACACAACAGTTATGGGCTTGCCTCCAGAAACTACGTAATTCATGGATCCAGTCTTGACTGGTAGCCCAACCTTGAGCTTGTTAAGTATGTAGTCATGAAAGACAACCCAACAATAAGCCCAAAATCTTCACAATCACTCATTGAGTTCAGAAATTGTGCAATGCACTGAGCCGGGACCTACCAGTTCCCCGAAACTGTGAAATTCTTCCTAGTGACGTGCATGGAAAATTTTCATGGAAAAACAGAAAAAAGTGAAAAAACATCCCTCAAATTTAGGGATCTATTTTTAGTAACCCGAAGGAAGCAAAATTGCTATTTTTGGAAATTTCTGCTGAGTGTTTATTTTTCCTTGATTTGTGGCATGTGCGTCATAAAATCCAATTTATCAAATATATTTAATCGACACCCCTAGAGATCGTTCTCACATTCTATTTTTGAGCTATAAAATTCCCGAGGAGATCAAGGAACCTTCGGTGTGATCATTGTTGCTTTTCTGTTTGAGTTTTTCATTTATCACTTTTAATTGTTTTTTATGTTGATTTTTTAAAATTTTTTTATTTTTTATTTTATTTTTTATTTTTATTTTATTTTATTTTTTTGCGTTTGGATTGCATGAGTGTTTTTTTGCTTGTTTCTTTGTATGGATGCTGGTATTTTAACTTGCTTTAGCCAGTAGAAGTCGTTTTTCAAGTTTTCATCTGCCTTTCATAAGTGTCGCATCGATTTCTGCATTTTTGCACCGATGGTTACCATTGCGACACCTCTCCTCACCAATCTTGTTCACTTCTCATTTGTTCATTTTCTGCACTTGATTTTTTTTGTATCATCAACATATAGTCATATCTGCACTCATGCCTTCACAATCTCTCACATATTCTCATTTTTCACACTTCCCTTAGGTATACCTGCCTTTCCACTACAAGGAAAAGACCCTCTAGCGGAGGTTATAAAGGAGGTTTTTAGTGTTATAAAATTGGCCAAAATTGTCAAAAAAAAATATGCTACCACATCCGTTTCTGGTAACGGAGGTTTTGGCAGAGCTTTTAATAGAAATTGAACACAACTAAAAAAAAATGGGTGGCCAGAGGTTATTACGGATGTTTTTCCATTGGTGCTCTTATCAGGTTTGAATGCACTGGTGCTAAACATTTGCAGACAGCGCACCTGGCGGTCTAAGGAGAATGCACCTGGCCGATAAGGAAAACAACAACACTGGCCCGGTGTTGGTAACAAACGAGGCCGTTCTAATTGGTCTTGGATTTTAGCGTGCCCATAGGTCGTATAAGCGCATTGGTGCGTGTATCTTTATGAGGCACGGTGCTCCGTATCACAGAAAGGAATCGAGATTAATAATTGGTATCAGTATTCATGCGATGCACATGGCATCTACAGATGCACCAGTGCTTATATATAATTAAATGGCCCAGTGCATATTATCACACAAACGCACCAATATTTATAACTGGAATCGGTGTTAGTGCGGTGTCCATAGAATCATACACGCACCGGTGCGTATAGACACATAAACGCACCGGTTTTCATTTTGTTTTTTTTCTAGAACCATCCACCTCTGACAATCTAATTATTGTGATTGTTTTAAATTAATCATTCATCAAAAGTCGACACATCTTATAACAATATTCATATTAACTACATTTTTATTAATGCATTTGAATGTGCTGTTTGGATTAATTTGTTATAACATATCAGAATTATTGTGGTTTTTTTAAAGTCATTATTCATCAAAATTCAACACATATATATAATCTTATAACAATATTCATATGAATCAAATTTTTATTATTGCATTTGAGAACAACAATGAAGAATGCAATACAATAAATTAAAACATATATATATATATATATATATAAGACGGTCTTTATCATACAAAATGGGACAATTATTCGTATCCCTTTGTCTTTCAATTGGGACACTATGTCCATTACATTAAACAAAATGTCTGATTTTATAGACATATTTCAAAAAATAAAACTCCTTCTTTGATATCCAAATTACATAGTGATCATCATTCTTCGCTTCAACTTCTGTCACTGCCAGAGCTACTTCCATGACTTGGGGTTATTTTCAGGAATGTTGTGTTCACAACGTTGATTGTTTTCTTCTTCTTCATTTTCCATATACAAACATAAAAATAAACTGAAATGAGTGTATATACATTGGTGAGAATAATGAAAATTCCAATATTAAATAATATACATCAATGTAAATCGAAAAGAAAAATGACGTACCATAGCAAAAATTGACTCATAAACTATACATGTTCTTTCAAAACCATGTATCATGCCATCTTTCAAAATTTCATCTGTTGGCGCAGTTCCATACTTTGTTTCCTGCAAGTTTTATACCCCATAACAAATCATATATTTAATATAAAACATGTTTTTGTTCTATTAATTATAGACGGAGCTAATTAAAACAAGATTGATAGATGCTTACAAATTCCACAATTAAATTCTGATATGCCAATATATACTCACAACCCATATTTAACCCAATTTCAATCAATTCGTCTGATGATTCTTCTTTGTATGTTAGCACCTGTTTGAAGACATTCAATGATGATTTTTGTAAAACAACTTAAAAAATACAAAAATGAAATCTAGTTAAGTTATTATAAGGAAGTAACAATTACTCACAAACTTAGAGATCAACCATTTTCTTCCTTGTTGTCTTGTTTTATGTGCTGAATGGGTTCTATTTTCTTTTCTTTTCTGCAAGAAAATTATTGAAAATTAATATTTAATGCTAAATTGTTTATTTGTTGTACCTAATGATCGAAAAATTCAATGATTACATATTACATTTGAAGCATGTTGTTCTATTCGTTCCACTGTATCCCTCAAACTTTTGTAAAAGTTTTCCCCCCTTTCGTTAACTTCTAGCACCACTCTAGATGAGCCAAGGAGCAATTCATTTTCATTTGCATGTTCTATTTTTTTTCTTTTCTTAGAACAACATTCCTTTTCTGAGTTGTTGGTCCCTGTAGAACATTAAACAAATGTGAATTAGTAGAGTGTTTGACACATGTTATCTAATAATTTTAAGTATATTATTAATGATAATTAAAAAAAAAACTCATATTGGATCTATAGTATTGTTTCATTCACCTGATTCATCTTTTTGCAAATTTTCCATTAAAATTTTATGCTCTTCTGGTCGTAGATCAAAAGTAATCATATCGAGCTTCGTCATTTTGTGGCTCTGCATGATACACAGTAAACAATACATATTAGCTAAAGTTACATATAAGTCAAAAATAATATTTTTGATAAAGAATTTACAAAGAACTTGCATTTTTTGCTTTTCTTGATGTGTTAACAGTATTTTTGTTACTTGATATCTTGTTAGTAATTTATTTATCAATATAAAACCTATAGCATATCATTCATTAATATATTTATAAATAAATTCTCAACTTTTTAGTTAGAAAATAAATCTCAAGACACCGGTGCGCCTTTCATGAAATCCGCACTGCCGCTGGTGCGTGGATATATTAACAACACACCGCCAAACAGAATAATACGCCGTACGGTGCGTTAGGTATTATAAATGCACCGCAAAAATAGTGTAATAAACCTAATTGTGCGTGGGGTATTATAAACGCACCACAAAAACGGTGTAATACACCGTACGGTGCTTTCCTAGTTAAAGAGAGCACCAGTGCCCTATTTCAGATTTGACACATGGATTTAAAAAAAGGTTTTCAATTTTTTACGACACAGAACTTGCGCAGTGCGCTGTAATAATACAGAGCACCGGTGTAGTGGAGTACATAGGGTGCACCGATAAAGAAAAATCCATTTTTTCAAAAAATCACGCAATTGCCGAATGGATTGGGATCTGACTATGCAAGTCGTCCCGTGGGTTGGATGTCAATATAAAATGAAAAACCTTAATTTTGAAATCACAGAAACAGGGAGAAGAAAGGGAAAAAAAACAAATAAAGGGTTCAGGGTAAAAATGGATAAAACTGCAGGAAAAAATAAAAAACTGCAGAAAAAAGTAAAAAAAGAATTAAATTTAATCATGAAATGGTTTAAAATTCTATGATAAAGGACTTGAATCACCAGAGTTTTGGTTTCAGATTGTCTGAATACTTCTGTTGGAATGTATTTCGCCATCCACAGTGCCGTCATGCTCTCTTGCTCCAAGTCTGTCTCCTGCAAAAATCTGACTGAATTTTTTTAGCAAAAATAGTGAAATAATGAGAAGTCTTTAGTATTTAAAGAAATGTTTTATCAAATTAGATTTTCGAAAATATTTTGCCGCCCATTTTTCAAATTGCCGTTTTTTTTTTAACTTAAACAAAATAGAGTTGCGTTTTTTTTATTTGCGTTTATTCGTTTTTGGTGCGCGTAAATGTGACGCACCGGTGCGTTTTATTAATACTACACACCGGGGCCTGTTAGGATAATAAGCGCACCAGACTTTTTAAAGTTTTTTTTTTTTTTTTAATTTTTATTTTTATGTAAGATCATAAAAAATAATGATAATTATAAAGTACATTAATTTATTTTCATTATTTTCTAAACTTTATATATGTAAGATCATAATAAAATAATGATAATTATAAAGTACATGAATTTATTTTCATTATTTTCTAAACTTTATGTGACAAAAATTTGTATTATTCTAGATTTGTTATTTTACAATTATTTGCAAATTTACAAATTTAAATATTTTAATAAAATCATTTCACATTAACAATTAAAATTTTCACATTAATAGAATAAAAATTTTACAAATTAAAATTTTACATACAATTACAGTAATTAAAATTAAAATTAAAATTACAATTACAATTACAATTTTACATTAATTTCAGATACATGAATTACGATTAGAATTACAATTACAATTTTAATGTTACATACAATTACATTTACAATTTTACATATAATTACATTTACAATTACAATTACAATTTTACAAATATTTTACAGACAATTCAATTAAAATTACAGTTACAAATACAATTACATTTACAATTTTACATAGAATTACATTTACAATTACAATTACAATTTTACAAATATTTTACATACAATTCAATTAAAATTACAATTACAAATACAATTACAATTTGTGAAATTTACATACAATTATAATTTGTGAAATTTACATACAATTAGAATTAGAATTAGAATTTTACATTTTTTCATACATACAATTACAATCATTTCAAAATAAATTAAATATTACAATCATTATTAAAATGTTACATTAATAAATATTTTACATACAATTACACTTAAAATTACAATTAGTACAAATACAAATACAATTTTACAATTTTACATATAATTAAAATTTAAATTACAATTACATTCACGACATAATATTTAATAAATATCATGGTCATTTAATAATATTAAATTAATTAATAAACATCATCACGATCATGATAACCATCGTACAAACATCATATTCGACTAATAAACACATTCAATTAACATCAAGTTAATATTATATATTAACATCATCACAACACAAACAACTCATGTGCCTATCACATATACACATCTATCTGCAAGCTGAACATTAAATGAACATATCTAACATGATTAACAATATGTGCCACATCATGATGATCATCAACATGAAAATTAAGTACAACTGCAACATGAACATAAAATACATGGACCATATATATATATATATATATATAATTGAATAATGTTAAAAATATACAACTATAATATAAATGATGTCATGGATTAAGCGTTGGTGGTAGTATAAAAACATCAATAACACTAGTAGAAGTGGATGCGGCCTGCTCAGTAACGCTGGGTGCAGCCTCAATAGTTGATGGTCGACTAGCCTGCTCATGATCATGATGATCACTAATACTGATGGATGCATCCGCTAGTGGTAGTACAACATGATCAATATGAGGCGTATTAGTAGTGGAGGCGACCTACTCAGTCAATAGTACTGCAGCCTCGGCAGTCGATGGTCCAGCCTTCTCATGATGATCGTGACTAGTACTCATGGTGGATGCTGTAGGCTGCTAACTGGACGTGACCGATGGTCCAGCCTCATCTCCATGATGACTAGTGTTAGATGCTGGTAGTGGAGCCTCATGCTGATCATCAGGCACGCTGCGAGGTGAACGATCATGAGATGCATCTAAGTGGATGGTGGCAGACTGTCCATCACATGCCGCAACTTGACTATGCCTATAGCTACGGACAATCCTCCTTAATTGCGTAATAGCTGTCGTAGATCCTACGACATGCCGCATCAAGTTGTACATGTCACACGGCATGCCTCTCCACATCCGTATCAATCTAACATCGCCCTGTATATCTCTGTAATGAGTGGGCTTGATGCCCGCATCTGAAATCAATCCACAGAGTTGGCTACCCAACTCCATCCGGTATCTAGTCACTGGTCGACCACGCCTAGCAAAAGGCGGTACCGGTGCACCATGAGGCACATGAGGATCATCTTGATTTGGCGCATCATCCATCTCCTGATCGAAATCATCAAGATCGACACCTGGATCATGTGGTGGATCCGACATCTCATCGCCATCAAAAGACCCAATGTCTGCAAAATATATATAAGTACACAACAATAATTAGACAATTTCATTACATAATTTAATAAAAACAAGTTAAAGAACATGTTAGAATAAATATAAATAAAACAGTAATATTACCTCTATCATCTGGCGGTTCATCAGGAGTGAAGAGGATGTTGGGACACCCTTGCCAATCTAGTCCAGCATAAGGACATGGGACCATAATGAATGGATGTAGCTCGCCAGCGTTGGCTAGTAAGTCTAGCGAATCATGTGATATCCTCACTGGAAACATAGTGTCTCCCCTCTTGGGCATCGTCTGCCCCCACATGCGCATCCGGGCCTGCAACATCAGCCTACGAGGCTGTCGAACAAAACTCAGTCTCATCTCTGGAAACCTCTCAAAAAATAAACAAAACAGCTCTGAAGCAAAAGGGAAGTTGACCCTCCCTTGTGCATGAGCACGACATCTATCTAAGGCCGTACAAAACTGTCGCAAAAAAATGGCATACCACCTGACAAGTCGTGGCTGCTGTACTAAAGAATGAACGTAATATAAAAGTGACCAACTAATGCGTTGCTCATCACTGGTGTTGTACGAAATGATCAAAGCGATAATAGAGAGGCACTGCACGTCTTGTCTACCAAAAGCACCTATACGTAACTGACCTCCAGGTACCTGAAACTTTGAAGGAGATAGTACATGTGTTCCAATGTATCTCTCGGAGTAAACTAACTGAATCCCTGCTACACAACCAGGTGGCACGTCTGGGAATGAGGGAAAATCCACCCCTCTCCTCGATAGTCCTATAATAAAATAAATGTTCTCCTCAGTGGGTGTGTACCACTGGTCAGGACCAACCTGAAAAGCTTGTCGGTGGGCATTCCACCTACAGATAAGATGTCTCAAAATCACACTATGGGCCTTTAGGCCAGAAATAGCCTCCTCATAGTACTTGAGGAGGCCTACCTGCTTAAGGATCTCCTGGGTATCTGCATTAATAGGGCGAGGGCATCCATCTCTCTCCCTCTCTCTCGTCTCCCATTGGCGAATCATGTCATACTGTTATGCTTGTTGTTGCTGTTATTTATCCTGTTCTCTCTAAATCATTGCCATATTAAATCATTTTTTTTTATTAAAACATAAATGTATTTAAAAATATACATATATAATTTATTTTGAAAAAAAAACATACATACATGTCGGTGCTCCATAAAAACAGTCACGCACCGGTGCCGGTGCGTTATAATATTTGAGCGCACTATCCTCAGGGCCGCTAAAGAAACTGACCGCACTGGCTTCGGTGCTGATGTCTATTTTCAAGCACCGCGGACTATATATAATTCAGAATAGCGGTGCGCTAACTGAAATATACGCCCCTGAGCGTATAGTCGTGTCAGCGCACCAAATTCATGACAATGACGTAGTTGACGGTGTGGTATTTTACTCGGCCGCACCGTTGACCCTTTCGAAATGAAAAATGCGGTGCACTGAGATAAACCGGGGCGGCAAATGGAGTCAATGCACCGCACTGTGATTGTTGGGGTCAACGGTGCGCCTAGATAAATGAGCGCACCACCTTTTTCTTTTTTCTTTTTAATTTAAAATTATTTGGGGCGACTTCCGAAACCGCCTCGAAAATAGTGCAGTTACCGTTAGCACCGACGGCGGTGCTGCCTGTAAATTTTACAGGTAGCACCGTTATCGATGCAAGCCGAACAGCTCGAGTGCACCACGCGACAATTTTTTATTTTTTATTTTTATTTTTTAATGGTTATTTTTAAGTTTATTTCAATATCTAATCCAGTAAAAGGCTTAATTATAGAAAAACTAGAAAAATACCTGTACATTTCGTGGTCGAGGAGGCATATTGGCTGTAAAATTTGGAAAATAAAATTTTCCCACTGTTTTTCAAAATGCAAGTTGCAGATTGGTTGGCAATGCAGAGCAACAGTGCGTGTAATGGGTGTAATGAGAGCACTGATGGCAAGGTGGCTCAGAAATAAGGAAATAGCACCGGGGCTTGAGAGCTCTGGAGCACTGAGGAAACTGAATAATGAAATTTTTTGGCTGTAATTTTTTTTTTACTAACCCTGTTTTGGTGCGCGGGGTTTTATAAGCGCACCGGTGCGGTTAAAAAACACCGCACCGGGCGGTATCAATTTTGGCGCGTTGTTTATAACGTGCTGGGGAATTGCCTTAACCGCGCACTGGGATGTTTCAGTTTCGGCGCGAAAATTTTATAATGCACCAGGGTGGCGTAATTGTAAAGCACCGGTTTTTTGGCCTTAATTTTTTTTTATATATATAACGCTATTCCAGGGCGTCCTATTTCTGGCGCACCGGTGCTCTTAGAGAAGAACGCACCGGTTCGTTTCTGTTTTGGCGCAGTGTTTTATGATGCACTGGTGCGGAAGAGTATTGAAACCCCGGTGTGTTACAGTAATTGGACGCCCCGATGGTGTGTACTTCGTGCACACTGTTCGGTGTGCCAATGTTTGGTGCGCACTGGTGCATTCTATGGTATCGTGCGTACTGGTAATTGATAGCTCAAAAGCACTGGAAAACTGAAAAATCTGGGTTTTTTTCATTTAATTTAACCCTTTACCGGTGCACGTTATTTATAGGCGCACTGGTACTGTTTGTTGCAAACACACCAGTCGGTTTGTGTTTTGGCATGTTTTTTATGATGCAGCGGTGCGGTTTCTGTCTACCGCACCGCGTGGTTTCGGTGTTGGAATTGTGTTTTATAATGCACCGACGCAGACGAGTTGTGAGGTACCGGTGCTCTATTATATTATGACACCCTGGGCGTGTGTGTATGGAGTGCACGGTGTCTGGTGTGCCAATGATTTTGGCCGCGTCGGTGATTTATTTTTTTGAGAGCACCAGGGTGAGTTTTAACGATAAGAGCCCGGATAGGAAAACATCCGCAAAACCCTCTGCCCACCAACCTCCTCTCATAACCTTCGCTAGAAACGGATGTATGGGGTATTTTTCTTTGTGGTTCCTCAAAAACATCTGCTAGAGGGTCTTTTCCTTGTAGTGTTCCCTTGGTCGTAATTCGCTTTTCCCAACTAGGCATTGCACAATCTGGAAGCTCAATATTCAGGTTTGGCCTCTGGAACTACACAATGCACAGTACAGGCTGGCTTCACTGCACATTACGCAGTTCCAGGCCTCTGCCAACATCCTTCGCCACTGAGAATGCTTAATGCACAATATATCCCAGGTCAATGCCTAGGCTGATTTGCACATTGCAGAGTATCAATCCAAAATATTTGACACTGACTACTGGGACTGTGCAGTGCATAGTTTCCCCAGCTAGTCAGAACCTCTTCCCATCAATAATTATGCAATCCTTCCAGTCAGTTTCCCTGTGTGCTGCATGAACATGTCTTGAAAGTAGTTTTGCTTATAACTGATATTTTCTTGCCCTCAATGTCTTTTCTATCCCACATGTACAATAGTTGTTGAGCATCTCTCCAACAATCACTTTCAAAATGGCATCCAAGAGAGTTGCCTCAAAGGAAACCGTTGAAAGAAGTAATAGAGAAGAAATTGAGCAAGTTCTGGTTAACTTTCCAATTTAATTGGACACTCAGTTGTTCATAGAGAAGGGATCAAAACTGACATGGCAACAGACCAAAAAATTATTTCACAAAGGACTTTCAGGTAGAATTAAAGGACCGATAGGTGTATCTCATCATCATGCAAGATTCAAAACTTCCCATGTGCCGATGCGATCTGTTGGGTTGTCTAAAACATTGATATGGAAACCATGACATTGAGCAACACTAACAAGAAAAAGTTTGCTACATTATTGGTAGCATATTTTGAGCAGACGTATCATCTTCTTGGGCTAGTGAATAACATGGAATTACTCTTATATGCCACTCACAGCTACATGAACACAAGAGATATCATCAAGAGCTAGGTGAAGGAGCCAACGAAGTTTAGGCAGGCACCCACCCACATGTACAAGACAAAATCGCCTAGGAAATCCTACTGTTTTAGGTCATACTAGCTTGAAGAATCTATGGCGAACCAGAAACATAAAAATTTCCTGAGGGTTGGGCTATCTTGATGAACAAGGTAGTTAACGAGGGGAATCCATTCAACTAGTCATACCTATTGGCTCATCAGTTGAGAGTCCATGTGAAAAATCTTGCAATCCACCCAAGGGAGAAAAAACATGCTTCTATATTTCTGCATACTTACTAGATGAAATTTGTGCGCAAAATCAATTCCTTGGCATGAAATAGACATGGACACCAAGAGACATTTACATAAATATATATTGCAAGATATTGTCAGATTGTAGTCAGCGCGGAGTCATGGAGCATCTTACTAATCAGTTCATCATCCCGCTCTACACACTCATCTTTCAGGAGGACCCACCTTGCATGTCATGAGCAACTATGGAGGCGATATCATAGATTGTTGATTGGTTTTACTTACCAAATGGCACATTTATCAAATTATTCAACGGACAGAAGCTAACACATATTTTTCCAAGATATGCCACCGACAAATTGGTCATGCAAGAGGTATCTTATCATATATCCACAGGGTTTCCAGCAACACTGCATAGGACGAAGAAGGCACCATGACCAACTCTTCCTTTTTAGTTCAGATTATACAAGATTAAAAATATCAAGGTCATAGATTTTGAAGGGAAATCCATATTCATATTTGAGTCCGATACAAATTGTTACAATTCATATGATCCAAGGGGAATTTGCAAGGAGCACTTTGCGAGGGTATACTTCAAATATGTCAATGGGTTATATTAGTGGCTAGAGGAGGAACAATGGAAGGACTGTTATAAATCCTCTCGACCTCATGAGTCAATCAATACGACTGTGACTTCTCAAGAAATTCCACAGTTGGAAGCAGTTCCAGAAGCAATAACAACAACAAAAAAATAGTGTGGTGTGTGACAAAGGAAAGAGGAAGGTAGATGAAAATAAAAAAGAGGAAGAAATATGGAAGATTAAAGAATATCCAATCACTAAGAAAGTAGCTTTGGAAATTGAAGTGAAAAGGGGACAAAGGCAGTAGAGAGCAAAGCAGAGAAAGAGAGAGAAGCAATCCCTAGAAGTAGTGTAGAGAGTGAAAAGAGCATAACAAGACTTGGAGGAAGAACGAGAGCTTAGAAGAAGAGAACGAGAGGAGAGGAAAAATCAAGAAGAGGAAGAAAGGAAAGGTGCCACGATAGAAGAGACAACACCTATGTAGGTTGAAGAAAAAATGTAGGATCAACCGACAATAGAAGGAGTGAGTGAACAGATGCAAAAAAAAGAGTTTTATCAAGAGCTTGAATAGTTTATTGAGCTCAAAAAAATGGAAGTGGTATCAGAGCCAAAAGATGAATATGTGGACCTGATGCCCAATGCACCTTAGGCCACCATTCAGACTCCACCACCTTTAACCACAGAGTAAGCCTCGAGTGAGAAAGGGGAGGCAGTTCCTATTGATGATGGTCCAATCATGGACATGTAAAATCTATCATTTGATGAAGTGTAGAAGAATATTGTACAAGAACGAAGAAAGCACTTCTTGGATGAGCATGCATCACTTTCATTTATGAGAGGAAGGGTGATCATGGCAGACACCAGCAGGAATCCAAATTCCATTTCTGATGCTAGTTGGTCCTTCACAGGAGCAACCAGATATAACAACCAGTTCTTGGTGGCCAAGAACAAGCAGTTGGCACAGAACATACAAGAACTTCAACAAGAGAATGAACAACTCCATGCAATAGTGCATAGTGCACCTTCCACACAGGTCTATCGTGAGGAAATAAGAGCAACGATACTTGTTGAAGTATCCTTACTTGGAGATATTATGCGAGATATTTATGAGGAGTTGGTAACCATACATAAGGAAATTTTCCACCTGAATGACTTGCGACTATAGAGTAGAGACTTTTTCAGGATCATTAGGAATATACAGGCTTCCATCACTGTTGTGCATACGTGGACAATGTGATAAAATACTGCATCGCTTACACTGGTAAAGAAGATGAAACCACAGGAAGAGTTAGAGAAAGCCAAAGTTTGAATGTTGATCTAGAATAACAAGAAACTTGTATCATTAATTTGAAGCATTTAGGACGCATATTTATGGATATAAAACAATTTGGATTTCATGGTGAGAACCCATCGGATCCCATCTGTTGGTACACTCACCGAGACTAAACACAAACAAGAAGTCCAATAGGATATTGATCTATACCTGAAGTAGCTAGAGCAGATGATCACCCAGGAGGACATGGAGATTAACATATAAAATTTGTAGGCCTACATCACTGTCCCTATTTAGATCAAAACATTGTTGCACTTGATTGAAGAAGAAGTGAAGACCGGTTCCAAGCGATTGTACCTGGATGCACTGGAGGCAAGAGTCTTCTTCTAGCCTAGCACTATATCGGATTTTGGGGAGACCATCGAATAATACAAAGCTTGGTATTAGTATGTGACTGAGATACACCAAGTCCAAGATGCCCAACTTGAGTTCACCCCAACTCCAACTTCGTAGTGTTTTGTCTTACTAGGCTGTCAAGTTGTCTCTACCCTATTTTGTCTTACATGGGTACGAGTGAAAATTGTAATATTATTTGTAATTATTGTATAAGTGAAACTCCATGTGTCCATGATGGAATCTTAAGAGTCAAATTTAATGTGAGGATTCATGAGGGGATTCCAAGATTTACATAGGGGGAATTCTAGGAGTCACCTCCATTTGTTATAAATACATCCTCGTAACTCTTGAAAAGGGCTTTTGGGAGCCAAGATTTTGGCTAGACTTAGGCTTAGAAAAGGATTAGGAGTTTTGCATCAGTCTTGGCTTCTCCATAATGTAGAGGAAGTATAATTATTTGGGAGGAGCAGGTGTTGTTGATTCATGTTCCATTATTGGGGAAAGTGGCTCGTCATGTTGTATGTATGAATGGAACTTTCACTTATAATAAAATCAAAGCCGACACATATTCATGCATATATTGTAAATGTAGTTGGATTATTCTGGTTATGTTTGCGATGTTAGTTTTTTAAATTATGCATATGCTTATGAACTATTTCATTTGCATTTGTTCGAATCTTGTTGAATGCGTGCTCATGTTTTAACCCATCACCTTTATCTTGTGGACTATTCTGCTTGTTAGTTTCTGTGATGTATTTTCAACTCGTATGTTCCTTTCAAGCTGCGTACTATTATGTGCTTCCAAGGATCACACTTCCTTTCCCCTTTGTTGTTAGAACCACTCATGCATCATATTGAATCTACGTAGGGTCACACACTTGCTTTAATGAAAGACACTGTAAATCACTCTATGCGTTTTCCAATCCAAGGCATATCATTCAACACCCCACTACTGGGAATCCTACTCCAAACGATGTGAGGTCTAGTTGGGACTTCATATTGGGGATATCCCATGAATGTTGGCAGGTCCAACACTGTAAACACATCTGAGTGCCCCCTTACGTGGAAATGGGTGAAACAATTATTTTTTCTTATGTCCCTCTTCTAATGAAGATTGTCCCTTTGTCTTGTTGACACAAAATTTTTGTACATAACTCGTATTTTCCAACATCTTGCAACACTATGATTGTCTAGCCCAAAAAACATGCAAGTATTCCTACACCATAAATTCTAGAATAAATGTGTATGATAATACCTTTTAGGTTTATACTTGCTAAATTTCCGAGAAGAATATTTAGAATCTGTTCTTCCCCTTGATTTCTTATTGGAGGCATCACTCTGAGAAAGTGATGCACATTCTAGTTTCTTGGATGGTATTGGAAATGCATTGGATTCTTTGTTTAAGGAATTTATTGCTTATGATTCATTTGAACATTTTTCTTCAAAATACCCCAATCCTAAAAATTAAGGCATTCTTTCAACCTACAGTGGTTGAGTAGTTGCTTGGCCATTAATACCAAGTCCTATTCCTTTATACCCTGTCATGGTTAAGAGTTTCATGTGAATCCTTGAAGTATATTTCTCAAAGCTTCCAATAGAAAAAAACATCATGAGAAGAAGGAATTTCCTTTAACTCCAATATTATTTGTGACACTTGGTCATCTCCTCCTTTTTAGTGGAACATTCTCCTATTTGTTCCTCCAAAACCTATTCTAATATCAGCCTTTCCTCCTCCGCAACATGTAGAAGCCTTCTAAAATCTGTATTCCTTTTCTTGAATGCATTGGCTAATCTATTCCAACTCTTTAAGTATTGCTCAATTCAATCCCTTTCCCATAATGAAATTCAAAATCCCGAACAAAATGGCCAGACCGCTCTGATACCACTTGATCTATTTTTTTTTGTGAGAACTTACTTAACAAAAATATTTATTTCAAGGCCATTAAATGCCACTTAATTGCATGTGAACATGAGAAAAACATTCTCTAGATAATTTTTCACCAACACATCAACATATTTAAAGAATCAAACATCAAAGAAACATGCATAATAAGAGGCTTGATAATGGAATTCACCCTTGGGGAATGGGATACGTCTCTGGATTCCTTTTGAACTATGAATCAATTTTATTAAATCTGAGGCATTATTCTTCTTACAAAATGGGCTGTAATCTTATCACCATATGTGGATCATGCTCTATAAGGGGCTACCTTCTCTTAGACAAAAGTACTTGAGGCACTCACATAAGTGACATTTCTTCAACACCAGAAGGGCTACATTTCCTCTCAATGCAAGCTCCAATATTCAAGCTCTTATCAAGACCCTCCAAAATATCCCTCAAAATCTCTCTCAAAAGATCACACAAGGAATTTTAAATAGTTTTTCCAATCAAAGAGACATAACTCCATAGATCAACAATAATAGGATCTCATGACTTTTAAGGAAAAACAAGATCCAAAACAATAGGATCTCATAACAAATAAATTCCCAAACTAAGAAAAAATCTCAAACCACCCATGAGACTCTCAACCTCTCATTGAGAATAGGAAAAATAGCCGTGAGATGTTTTCTCACTCAAAATTATTTTTCCTTTTTTACAAATTGAAATGAATAATACATGAGATTCTGAAACCCACTTCCAACATTAATCATTTTCCCAATTTTTAATGACTAATACATGAGTTTTCCATACCCACTTAAAGTATTAATCATTATTACAAATTTAAATGAATAATACATGAGTCTTTCCGTCCCATTTGAAGCATTAATCATATCTATTCCATCGTATGAAATATAAGAATTTCTCATGTGGAGATCCCCCTGGATCACCAATGAAAATACATTTGTGATACTTAGGCTCCAACTCTTTTTTGTTTATTATCAGGAATATGAGGTCGAAATTGACTTCCAAATATCCTAAAGTTACTTATGTTGGGATTTCTTTAATTCTATTTTTCTTCGAGAGTAACCTGTAAAACTACCTTAGTAGGAATTTTATTTAAAACATAGTATCATTGTTAATAGATTCAACCCAAAACCTTTTATTTGTTCCTCTAGAATAAATAATACATCTATCCATTCAGCCAAAGTTCTATTTTTCCTTTCAGCTACCCTGTTTTGTTGAGGTGTATAAAGAATAATATTTTGATGTTGAATCCCATGCTTAGATAAATGTGTTTAAATTTATTTTTATTTGATTCCACCCATTATTATTTCTCACTTTCTTAATTCTTTTACTAGATTCATTTTCAACCATGGATTTAAATTCTTGAAATTTACCAAACATTTCACTTTTATGTTTCAAAAAATAAATCCAAGACTTGATGCTATAATCATTAATAAAAGAAAATAGACAACATTAGAGAAAAAGGGAATTTTAAGCGAACCACATATATTACTATGAATTAATTGGAATTTTTCTATAACATACCAAGATTTACCTTTATCAAACAATTCCAAATGATATTTACCAAGCACACAACCTTCACAAACACCTTTAGTGGAATAAATGAGAGGTAATCCAAGTACCATTTTAGATGACATTTAAATTTTATCGTAATTCAAGTGACATAATATTTCACGCAATAATTTAATTTGTTCAATAGAATGAAAAACATAGGAATACAATGGTTGAATTTTACTTGAATGAAAACCAATAAATTTGTATGACTATAGGATGTTGTGGAAATCCTTTTGTTACCAATCAAGCCTTGTACTTTTATAATTCTCCTTTCTCATTGACCTTTGTTTTTTAAACCCATTTTAGAACTATGCAATCTTTATCTTCTGGTAATTTAATAGATCCCGTGTATTATTCTTCTCTATGGAATCCATCTTTTCATCCATTTATTTTACCCAATTTTCTTTTCATTGCTTCTTCAAAAATGTTGGTTGAAAAGCAAACAATGCAGAATTTGAATTTACAACTAAGTCTTCATAGAATTCTCTCAAACTTCTAGTATTTCAATGATGTAAGCAATAAAATTTATTACTTGATTGAGAAGTAGGGGTAGATTTATTTTTTGGAGTAGATGAATCACCTTGAATATAATGTCATGGAGTTCTTGTTACAATATTTTTTATTGATGACTAGGTTTGTAAATCTTGTTGGCCTCCTTTAATGACATGTTTCTCTACCTCATCTTCTACTTGAAGTATCGTTGCTCCAACAATTATAGATTTATCAATGCTTCTATCCCATGTTTCATTTTCTTTAAATTCAACATATTGCTAATTATCAACTTATTTTTTATTAGATTGTACAATTTTTATGCATTGGAATGACTATTGCACTTAATAAAAATGCATCTCTCACTTCTATCATCTAGTTTCCTTCTCAATTATTTAGGAACACGAGCATATTCCACACAACAAAATACTCTTAAATGTGCTACACTACAACTCATGTATGTCCAAGCTTCTGATGAGACTTCTTCTTTACACTTTTAGTGGGAAATATGTTCAAAACATGAATTTAGCAAGCTACTACTTCTCCTCAAAACTCAATTGTTAGATGCTTTTCCTTCAACATGCTTCTAGCCATACTCATGATGGTTTTCTTCTTCCTTTTAGCTACACCATTTTGTTGCAATGTATACCTTGTTGTGAGATGTATTTTGATCCCATGATACTAGAAAAAGTTATGAAAATATTTTTAATCATAATCAACTCATTTGTATGATATTAAAGTTTTGTATGATCATAACACTTTACTCTGATGATCAATTTCTTTCCTAACCATTCTCTTGAATTCTTGAAGCTTGTGAGAAGTTTCAGATTTATTTGTGAGGAAATACGCCCAAAGTATTTCCATGTAATCGTCTTCGTACTAGTGACTAGGTTTGCATTGGACCACATATATCGGTATGAACTAGCTCCAAAGATTCCTTTGTTCTAAAAGATTCCCGACTTAGGATAACTATCCGTGTGTTGAAGATGGTGGAAAAAATATATCATTCCACTTGTATGTGGGTTTCATGCATGGTTATCATTCTCTATCAATACCAATTCATTACATATCATCTTAAATCATGTCCTTTATTTTGTCTTCTTGATTGGACCTACTATTATGGTGAATATTATTATATTTTTATTGATTTTCAATCTAATATAAATCAAATATCTTGTATATTATCACCCTAAAAATCAAAAGTATAAAAAATATTTTAAATCTAATTTATAAACCATAATTAAACATCTTGTATTATCATGTCCAAAAACCTCATTTGAATTGAAAAATCAAAATATTTTAAATCTGTTTTTTAATCATTAAAGAAATGAATAATCCTTTAATCAAGCACTATTCTCTATTGAAAAAACATTTTATCTAATTTTTCAATATTTCTTTGCATGGTAGTAATTAAAAGTATCATTTAAAAAAAAACCTTTATTACTACTATTCTTTGTTTGAAAAATTATTTTTGTAATGTCAAAATTTGTTGAACAAAACTCATCATAGAATACATTTACAACTTCCAATATAAAGTTGGAAAATTTGTTTTCTCTAATCTCATATATTAATGGAAAGAAAATCATAACTTTAAATGAGCAGAGTGAGTAAAAATTATATATATATATATATAGATGAATAACTTCCATTTGTGTAGAGATTCAAACTAATAATTGAATAAAGATAATACAAAAAATAGTTAAATAAGAGTGAGTGACCAAACATTAGATACAAATTAATAACTTCCAAATAAATGTAAAGATGCAAACCAATAATTAAATAAGAGCAACTAACCATACTAGTTGAATAGAATAAGGGTGACTAAATAAATAGTTGAGGGGTAGTATAGCTACATAAAATTTCCAAAACTTATGTCTATGTTACCTACGAAGCCATAATTATTATATATTTTATGGATTTTTTTAAATAGTGGGAAAATTTATCATAATTTAGTTGTCAATTTCAAACCAATAGTGAATACAACCATCATTGGTTTCTATCCGCGAATGCAACCCGACTCATAACTGTTATTCAAGGAAAAATATGCCACTTGGAATTACCCACTGGTGGTTCATAAGGGAGAAGATTTTCTCTCCTACTAAATGACTTAGTGTCAAACTCTTAGAAGTAATTTTACAACACAATGATAAAATTATAATTTTTAAAAATTCATTTAATAACATTTTATTTTATCTTTTTTTTACTTCTTTTAACTTTTAATAAATACAACTCTATAATCCCCCGTGGTGGGTGATTATGGAAGGAAAACATCATGATTATTGTGTTGT
This sequence comes from Pinus albicaulis, assembly GCA_034641835.2. NCBI lineage: Eukaryota > Viridiplantae > Streptophyta > Pinopsida > Pinales > Pinaceae > Pinus > Pinus albicaulis. Next base: position 1,682,948,566 of record CM076575.1, on the reverse strand, counting down.
TACACCCTGATAATTACCACATAATAACTGCATTTATGAATCTCGTGTGGTGGCATGCTTGTTCTACCTCACCCTATAGGCAAATGATGGTTCTCAATTATTGTTCATGACGACTCCTTGAATCGATGGCAAAGGAAAAGATCATTGTACGGTGACTTCCATATTTAGATATGTTTGGGGGGTGAATGCATGAATATGGGTTACACTTTTGGGCCAAATGTGGCACTGATGAAATTTTAAGTTTTTCCTCTTTTATTGAATTGCAACCCTCAAAATTCATATAAGCATTGTGAATTTTGATTCAGAGTAAAAAGAAAACATGTGGAGAATTATGTTGTTGTCCTTATGATATTTTTTGCAATTTTTTTAATATCAAAATTTGTTTTCTATGCAAAATTATATTTTTTATTATTTTTTGAAGTTGGCAAAGTAATATTTCAATTGCATTTTAGAGACGCATGTGTTCACGTAAGATTTTTTCAACTCTTTAAATAAATTGAAAAACCAATAGTATCCTTTTGAATATGACTTGTCAATGGATAGTGGTATTTTTAGAAAAATTTTCGCTGTATATATTTGATGTTATTGATTTTTTATTCAGCCCCTTTGAAACTGCCCAAAAAAATTTCAAGCATTATGTTTAAAAGAAATAATATGAAAAATATCATATGATTTTTAAAGTGTCAAATTAATATGCCATTGGATAGAGGATTCTTTCACAAATCCAACATCATCAACTCCGCCACTTAAGGAAAAATACTTCCCTAAATCCACTAGGGTACAAAATGGGGTTGCAGAAAAATATGCAGAATGGGAGATGAAACTGTAATTTTTAGGACCTCAAGAGCTCAATTGAGATCTTGAATTCAAAATTCAAATTGCACGATTGAGCGTTAAATTAAACCTCGATCGATTTGTATACGTGGTTAACCAACGGTTCGATTGAGCCATTACAATCCTAACCCATCAACCCCCTACCAAATTTTATTAATGCTATTAATAGTAAATGATATGACTCAAGGGTTCGATCAAACGTTTACTGTCAACAAATAAATTAGTGCCTAAATTTGATTGTAAAACAAGAAATAAGAAACACTCATTCATAGAGATATATCAGAACATGAAAATTACACAAGGATTGACAACAAACATGGGAAATTGGAGATTTGGATCTAGAAAAGGAAATAAATTTCCATCCCTAGAGGAAATACAAGATAAATCTAGAGAAAGGATGAGAAAAATACGTTATAAATTGAGAGAACAAGAAGATCATGCTATTCAAGAAATTCATGAAAATACAGGTAATTCAAATTGTTTCACTTATCATATTACTTGGTCCATATTGTATGCATTAGGAAATATTATTGAAAACCAGAAATAAATGTAAAATGAAACCATAAAACTAAGATAAAACAAGCATTGAAAGTAATACCATGTAGTTAAAAACTAAGATGTAGCAAAAACTAAATAAAACCACTTGAAACCATGCAAATTATTGAAAACCACTTGAAACCATGCAAATTATTGAAAACCACTTGAAACCATGCAAATTATTGAAAACTACTTGAAACCATGGTTTATTGGAATTTTTTGAAACCATTTGAATTCATGCAAATTATGAGCCACCTTTGAATTGTAATGGTTTAAGATAACCCACAAAAACCAAGGATGTGATTTAACCAAATAAAACCATTGAAATATAATTTCCATATATTATTTACATTAATTACAATTCATGACAATTTATTTACAAGAGAGGTTAACAAAAATGGTTGTCACATAGGTGATCCAAAAACTATAAACATTAGTTTGATTAATGTTTGATACCCCAATTAGGAGTTAAAAGAGCGAAAATGTGTCAAAGTTCTAGAAGTATCAAGAATATCCCTACTTCCAATGTGCATGAATTGAGAAAACATTCTTTGTTGAACATACATAACAACATTAAAATTTCGTAATATTCATAATCATATATAACATTTAATGGTTCTTTGAATCCTAAATGATGATCCATACCTTTGAAAACCTCACAAGTTTCTTCTTTCAATTCTCACATGAAGGTTATGAGATTTTTTTTAAAAAGAACAAGTTTTTTAAAGACATACAAAGTGTAGCGTAGATTCGTGCTTGCAAAAAAAGGAGTGTATTATTGCACATAATTATAATTCTCCATGGAAGACTCATGTGATTAATCAATATTAAATTCATAAATAATAAATGCAAAAGAAATAAATTAGCATGCATGTATTGATGATATGCTAGAAATGTTTATGATGTTAATCTTCTTAGAATGTGGCAACATGATATCGATTAAATTCATCTAGTTGTTTCTCAAAATGTAATTGTGAAATATATTGCAAAATGTGGTTCAAAAATAAAAAAAATAGGAGTTATTTATTTTAAACTTTGTCAATATTTGATGAAAGTAATTGAAAACATAAAAGGCATTGGATATCCATCTCTGCATGTGCATAAAAAAGGTTCCTTGTAGAAACATATAGTTTTTAAAATCCTCTTACCCCTCCTTGTGCCCTACTTGATTGTTGTGCTAAAATTTCCATGTACATTCTCCAAAAAAATCATCAAATCATTTTTTCCCCTCTTCACCACAGATGATAACGATGTACATTCATTGTTGATAAGACGTTGAAGCATCTTCCCTGTTCTGCAAATCCAGTAAAACCTCTATGTCTTGATTTCTTTTTGTTTCCTTATCAATAATTTCATTGTCCTTCTCATCCCATATGTCTTCCACTTTATATTTGGAATTATGAAATTATATATAATTATGATAATTTCTTCCTTTATGAAAGTTATTCTTACTATTGTTTTATGGTAATTTTAGTTACATGTTTTAAAACGTTAAATGATATGGTGCCTCTAATGAAGAATTTTTTTTCCAACTAATTTGATTTTGTATAGTAAGCTTTCAAATATTAACATACTTAAAAATTATTAGAATATGTTCCTTATTGTATCATGGAGTGCGTATTTATGATTTGTATATTTTTTTAGTCAATTTATCTTATAGTTGATTAAATTTTTATAAATTTATAGATATAAATTTTGTTTTATCTCATGAAATAAATTTGGCCCTTCAATTTCATAATCACTAGCTTGATTTTTCAAGAATATCCCATTCTCTCAAATTCAAAAGATTCACCACATCATTAAGTTCTTTAAGTAATAATTCCATCTGAAATATGTATTTAGAAGTTACTTGTATAAGAATTTAAACTTAATTTCTGTTAGTCTTTAGTTCAACAACATTGCACATTATTATACAAATGAGTAGATTTAAATAATTGACACTGGATTTAAATAATTGAAATGTTTGGTATATGATATATATGAAAAAAAATATAATACTTTCCTCGTTATAGTAGGGATCACTTTTAGTTTGGAATTTATATAGTCTTTTGAAGAAATAAAAAATGTTGCTAAGAATAAGTAAATTTGAAAAAAGTCTTGAAATGCTTCACTTTGTTGTAGAAATAAGTTTTATTTTAGGATTGATATAGTCTCTTGAAGAAATGAAAATTTTTTGCTAAGAAGAACTAATTTTTAAAAAGGTCAAATGCTTCACTTAGTAACTGGAGCCAATAGTTCTATGATCTATCAAATTATTTAAAAAAAAAAATTAACAATATTGTATTTTATTAACCGTTTATAGAAATATATTTAACCACAAATTATAACTATATAATACACATTTCACACATACTTTCAATTCAAACACTTTGTATGTGCACTAGATTAGCCTTGCACACACCATCACTACTAACCAATTTGCTTTACTAACCATTACAAGTAAAGTAATTGAGGCTTATATTTTACTTTGAAATTTTGCACACAAACATATGCTCACATAGTATAATTAGGAAAAAAGTAAGTGGTTCATCATCCACATATCATTTATTTTCTTGCAAGGAACAAACGTCACATAGTGTAATTACGGGAATTGTATTAAAGGACCATGAACCACATATCCACATACTTTCAATTCAAACACTTTGTAAGTGCACTAGGTTCACCTTGTACACACCATCACTACTAACCAATTTTCTTTACTAACCATTACAAGTAGAGTAATTTATTATACTTTACTTTGAAAATTTTCACAAAACATAAGCTCACATAGTATAATTAGGAAAGAAGTAAGTTGCCCATCATTCACACATACTTGTTTTTCTTGAAAGGAACAAATATCACATAGTTTAATTAAGGGAATTGTAAATGATCACCGCATATCCACATCAATTCACATTTTGTATACTCACAATTTCACTTGCACACACATTCACCCCACACACTAAGCTCACTTAAACTTTGTATAAAGGGTATTCTCTTTTCAAAATATTTGCACATAATTTATTTGAGCTTATATTTTGTTGCGCACCCTAAGTGAAGAAAATCCTTTATAAAAACAATCCTAACTTGAACACACTAAATTCCCCATAGGGACCACAAGATAATTTATATTTCAGGCTAGGAACATGGCAATAGTCAACACATAAGCCGTCTTGGTTGTTTTTCATATTGAAACATAGAGCGTTATCTTTTAGGGAGCTTAAAATCCTGCATCATCCAATGAAAAATCTGGTACATGGAGAGAAACCTGTGAAGGGGGTAATTCGTAGGTGACGGATTATCATTGACCTTCATCATGTCATCTCCTGACACGTGGTAGGGGTCCTGGATTCAAAACTAACAACCAAAATTTGAGATCATCCATTCCCACTAGATGCAGGTAACTTAGTGGCCAAATATTAGGGCATATTTCCTTATAGGTTGATGTGCAGGAGCACTTAGACTTGAGGTGATATTGGTCAGGCTACTGGAAGCATCACCATCTATTTCGAGACATAGCCCTAGTACATTGGGACACTATAACCCTCTCCATACCTTGGTTGGTTTTTTGGCTCCTGGAAGTGTCGCTAGTGACATTTATAACGTGGCCCCAATACCCATTCTAAAATATTCAAAAGGCCCAATTACTACTTGAGCCATTTGAAAAAAATTCATAATAAAAGCTCCCATTAAATTTTCATGTACATAATATGTAAACCAATAAAAATAATTTAAATTTAAAAAGAGGTACATGTCAGTATTTTGGAGGGGAAAAAAAAAACAACTATTTTTTTTATTCGTATTTTTGGTTTATTTGCATATTGGTTTGCTCAAATTCATGTGTAGACATGCGTTGGATGCAAAATTAAACTACACATCCAATGAATACCATTATGCATACTTTTTAGAAGACCCACATCGATAAAAAATAAAGATACATTAAAACATTATGTTGAACCCATTTTTTTTTAATGTATCTTCATTTTTTATCAGTGCGGGTCTTCTCAAAAGTATGCATAATGGGTACTTGTTGGATGCAAAATTTAATTCTGCATCCAATGTGTGTCTACACTTGAAATTTAGGTAAGCCTGTAAGGAGATAAACCAAAAATTACAAAAAAAAATGGTTTTTTTCTTTTCCCTATAAAATTTAAAACTCTTATTTTATTATTGTCCTATTATTTTATTATTTTTCCTTAGGAGACTGCTTTTAGGCTGAAATTTCCTATGATGGGAAGGATGTTAGGTCTTTTTAGGAATTTCTCATACGCAAAACCTCAAATTTTTTTTTTTTTGATTTTTTCACACATTAGAATTAAAGGGAAAACTAACCATTTATTTTTCGCTTTGTCTTATGTATGTGATTCATTTGGTTTTTTAAAGAAAATGTATGTGTTTAGGTGTGTTTGCAAATGCAACAAACTTAGGTGTTTTTTATTTCTTTCCTTTATTTCCAACTAATTTATTTCTCAGAATAGAATTATTGTCATTAGTTACATGTTTCATAGGGATTCTATCATCTTCAGCTCCCTCCTACACAAAATTCACGTCATTATGAAAATTCTTTTACCTTTCATCATATTTTGAATCACCCTTATTGTTGACACATGAACCAATACTTTTACTGACCTTCCCTCTTCTTCGACCCATCTTTCCCTAAGCTCAAAAACCTTTTATTTACATGTTTCAACTTAGAATCCTTGGTCCATGTGACTAGAACCCTAGGGTTTCATTTTTTTTTTAATATCAAGAGGATGAATGCTTTTACATTTCATCTTATTCTAAATCACCCTTTTGTTGACATATGGACCGATAACTTTACTGGTGCGATCTTCTTTCACCCATCTTTCCCTGAGCTTGAAACCATTTACTTTTCATGTTTCAACTTAGAGCCCTTAGTCCATGTCAACTTCTTCTACTTATATACCAAGTCTCAACTTGTTTTTCATTTAAATTTTCCCTAGGGTTTGTGACTAGAATGCTAGGGTTTCCAAAGTGATTTTTGTTTAGTGAGGAGGAATTCTTTTACCTTTCATCATATTCTGAATCACCCTTTTTGTTGACACAGGGACCAATACCTTTTCAGGGGCGCTCTTCTTTGAATCATCTTTCCCTGAGCTCGAAACCAATTTATTTTCATGTTTCAACTTATAACTCTTGGTCCATGTCAACTTCTACTACCTAGTTGCTAAATGTCAACTCGTTTTTCATTTAAAATTTCCCTAGGATTTTTTACTAGAACCCTAGGGTTTCCAAATTGTTTTTTATTGATTGAGGAGGAATTATTTTACCTTTCATCATATTCATAATCACCCTTTTTTTTGAAACATGGACCAATACATTTACTGACTTGCGCTCTTCGTCGACACATCTTTCCTTGAGCTAGAAACCCTTTTATTTCCATGTTTCGACTTAGAACCCTTGATCCATGTCAACTTCTGCTACCTAGTTGCCAAGTCTCAACTTGTTTTTCATTTAAATTTTCCCTGGGGTTAGTGACTAGAACCATAAGGTTTCCAAATTGATTTTTATTGACTAAGGAGGAGTTATTTTACCTTTCATCATATTCCGAATCACCCTTTTTGTTACATATGAGCTGCTACTTTTACTAGTGCACTCTTCTTCGACCCATCTTTCCTTGAGCTTGAAAGCCTTTTCTTTTCATGTTTCAACTTAGAACCCTTGGTCCATGTCAACTTATGCTACCTAGATACCTAATAGAAAATCATATCATGACCTTCCACCTATGGTGATTTATTAAATAAACATGTGTAAATTTAGTATTCACTTGTCTTATGATGATGATTCACTTGAATTACAAGTATATTTTGTATTCCACTATGTAGGGATGGAAATTAAATAACCACATGAGGGAGAAGATGTGTAACATCAAGCTGATCAACTAGATGATGATCAATATGTACCCTATGGACATGATCAAAAATTAGAGGAACATGTGCCCTATCAAGCTGATCAATTTTCACTAGGGGAACAACATGTGCCATGTCAACCAAATCAACCACTGGAAGAAGAAGATTTTCGCAATCGAGGTGATAAAATACTGGAAGAACAAATTATTTCCTCTTAAGTTGACATAATAACATGGAGTTGCAGTGGTTTGGGAAGGGCTGGACCATTTGCAGAAAATTTAGATGCAAGCACAATAGAGGACCTTGGAGAGCCTATACCTACTCGCACTATTAGATACCATGTCAATAACATCATTTGAAAACATTTTGAGAAACATTCAATTGTTGGAAAAGCTCAGATACTACATGGGTTGATAAAATAAAAGAAACTAAAACATGTCTATTGGAGTCGGGGTCCCCCGCGCTACACTTTTTTGATATCTTTTTGTACAAGTTTTGTATATGCGCGCTGTGCGAATGAGTCAAGGGGCTTTGGGGCGGGTCAAAGTCCCTATTTTTTTATGTAAATGGGTTTAAGGGTAAAATGTGGGCCTCAAACCATGGTTTGAGACCATAGTATATGCGCACTAGAAGAATATAAATAGATAGATCAAGTCTAAGGAAGTAACTTAAGTTAAGTTGAATAGACTATTATGATATGACTATTTATACATTTGTAATAATTTGCAAGGGTTTGTCTGGGTTGGGTAGAAAGGCTCCTACTGGCTGTGTACGCGGAGACCTAGTCCTAGCTATGTGCGGACTTCACTGGATGTGTGCATGGAAGGGTTATGTGTAAGGGTGAAGTCTGAAGTACTGAAATAATCTGAATTAGTACAAGGACTAATTTTGGCGAAACATTGTGTATTGATCTGAGTTATCTGTTCTATTGAGATCGCATTGCTTCTATGTTTCTCATTTATATTTTCGTAAAGACATGTGTTATGGTTATTTATGCATCTTGATGACTCCTGAATATTCTTAAGTAATTACATAATTTTAAGATCTGGATCCGGTTCTGTTATAATATATCTGCGCTAAAGAAATCTGCGATTCTATCTATAATCTTTTAAGTATTACGCACATCTATTTATGATTGATATAAGTCTGCAATCGATCTGCTTAGCGCCACTTCATTATTTTCTTCCTCAGGGTGTGGAAACCTGGTTCCAACAACCCCCATACTACTTTGGGTGAGACTTTGATATATGCAAGCAGGTCATTGCCGATGGGGTCAATAATTCAAGGGTTTGTTGGTTGCATGATAAACTATGAACCTGGTTCAGGACCCCTCAACCCAAAAAATGGTTCATTTCCAGGACCAGGATTGTTTTGAGGGAGATTTAATGTTGTGGCACCCTTCGCGAAACGAATTGCAAGATTGGATGGATAGAAATATCCTTGAATTCGCACTCTAAGAGAATCAAAGTACTAAGCTATCTGACGAAAAGTGGGTACATAAATACATCTATACAGAAGTTCACAAGAAATGCTTTTTCTCCTTTGCAAATAAGATGTAGGAGTGGCTGTCTTGATTGATTGAATTCAATACCTGTGTGAAGGATGATGTAATCATTGAGTGGACTCTTGAATTGATTCATAAAGTAGAAAAGTTAGACAATAATATCACTTATGTTGTAGATCATTGGATCGATTGCCTCTTGGGAGGATTTGTGACTGAATTTTCCATTGATCAATTTGTGTCATATTTTGAAGCAGAAAGAAGGTTTTTCAAAGGTCCTAGAGGTAATTTCTTGCGCTCTTTAATTTTTTTCTTCTGAAAATGCTATTATGTGAACATGGATCTTTGTGTGAACATATTGCTTGAATGCTTCGAAGAGGCCCGACTATGCGTAGTGTAAAATTTTACTGCGAAGATCCAGAAAAGTTTATTTATATCCCTCTGAAGCCTAGACATGATAGCGAGGGTGAACCGGAAGTTAGTAGCTCTAGTGACTATGAAACAAAATGTTCATCACACTAGAAAACCTTGAGTAATTTTCCAACCCCTTCCACTCCACTTCTACACTCATATCACAAAACACCCACTCCACCACGTGGCCCATCTCCACCACCACCTCCACCTACCCCAGAAGAAGATATGGCCACGTCAATGAAATTACCTAATTTAAGAGGCATTGGAAACGAAGAGACTGAGCAATTTTGGTTTGTGATTGAGGCCATATGGCAGGCTCAGTAGGTTAATAATAATGATAATATGAAAGCACAGTTAGCTAATGATTTCCCAGATCACGCATTAGATTGGTACATCAAGTATATTCAAGAAAACCCCTAATGCCACCTTGGACCAAATAAAATATTCCCTAAAAGAGCAGTTTAAGAAACCTAAGTCATACACGCAACTGGTGACAGAATTGAGAGAGATTCATCAGGAGGTTAATGAATCTGTATGGGAGACAGACCAGAGGTTGAAGTGCACAATTAGAGATGGTGGATTTTTCATCGATGATATTCAGCATAAGGAATGGTTTATTGCTATGTTTCTCCTGCATCTGGGCCAACCCTTAGGTCAGCAAAATATTTCCACACAGGATGAAGCTGTGGAGGTTGCAATGAAACTAGAGGTTAAACCAACACATGTTGTGCTTGGGACTCAACAAATTCAGAATCAGTTGGAAAACATGCATTTAGAGATTCAAAGCTTGCGCAAGGACAAGGGAAAGGAGGTCTACGTAGAGGTGCATAAAATGTAAATCTATTGGGCACCATAAAGATCAATGTCCCGTCTTCAACAATAATATGAATGCTGGAGGTTCTAGTCCATTGAAGTGTCCTTTATGGTGCACAATCTGTCAAATCGTTGGATTACATGACATAAATTCCTGCCCAAGGATCAAAAAGTATCAACTTGAGTTGAAGAAGTTGTTTTGCAGATTTTGTTCATCACTAGGAAATAATGAGAAACATTGTCACACTTATGATATGATGTTAGATAAAGCTGAAATATATAGGATACAGGTTGAGCCTACCTCACCAGCATCCCCTTTTGGACGTAGTTGATTTCAGAGTAGAGGAAGAGGTCGAGGAGGTGGATCAGTTGGTCGAGGAAGAGGACAAGTTATTTCTATAACTGTGGAGATGTTGGTCACTATGCGCAAGGCTGTCCTAATCCAGCGTGACAATCATGCAGGTATTGTAGAAAATTTGATCATGTGATTGAATATTTTCCTTTCTTGATTGCTAAAATTCAATAGAATAAGACGCAAACTCCAACACAAAATATTCAGGTGGTTAGAGAAGAAACTGGTGAAGAGGATCCCACTATGAATATGGTTACTAGGAGTGGTGTAGCCACTCATGAAGATAAGGGAAAGTAATCGGCCATTGATGTATGGATCCGTAAGGCACCTGAAAAAAAATGAGGATTTGATATTTAGCGCACAAAGGAGACCTTTGTTGAAGCGCAGAAATAATTTGCAGAAGGTAGCACATCAACATCAGGTAGACCAATGAAGGAATTAGGAGGAGATGAAGAAATAAAAATATTTCTACAAGAATGTATAAAGTTATTTTGCAACAGAAAGGTAACAGAAAAACTTCAGGCTCTAATAGATAATTGTGCAGATAAGGAACAACCAATGGTAGAGTAGAGAGCTGTCAATAAAATATACAAGAATAAGAAGAGAATAGGTAGGGAGATGCGTATGACTGCGCAGATTGGTGCTTATGAGATGGACCATGTTATTCTAGATCTGGGATTGGATGCTAATGTTATACCAAAGAAAACATGGAAGTGCATGGGAGAACCCAAGTTGGAAGGTTCTACCATTCAACCGCACATGGCCAATCAATAGAAGATCATTCCATTAGGGAGGTTGCCACAAGTTTTAGCGAGTATCAAGGGTGTTAAGGTGATGGCAGACTTTGAAGTCATACAAATTGTTGATGATACTAATCCCTATCCTGTGCTACTAGGGCTGTATTGGGCTATTGATATGGATGGTTTTACAAATCTGAAGAAAAAGATAATGGAATTTGAAAGCAATGGAGTCAGGGTCATCATTTCTCTCGACCCTCTAGAAGGAAAAAGATATATGGAGCCGGTGCAAGTTGATGATGATATCGATAAAATCAATAAGAGGACCTTGCACAAGGAATATTGGTTTAAGCCACCAACAGATGGAAATCTTAATTGGGAGAAGGATAACTCTTGTTTTTCATATTCTGATGAGGAATTAGAAAACTAGCAGAACCGGTTGCATGACGTATCTACGCTGTGTTGTAATCATGTGACCAGATATCTGTGATGTATAACATATGAGGTACATGAATTGCTACAATATGATGGATTAACTGATATAAACATGTTTATAGGGGAGTTTGAAAGGACTGTGCATGAAGGATAGAGAGTCCATACTTTGGATCTCGGATTGCGTGCTACACCAGCAAGATGGTGGGAAAATCATAAGGAGAACATGGGAAATTGGGAGGAATGTGCGCACATGATAATGTTATGATTTGAATGTCCAACCATCAAAATGGAAGATGTCTACTCTAGCAAAGATGATCCACGCAGACATTTGGCGAGATGGAATTAGGTATGGGGCGTAGAACCAAGACCTGAATGGGTCCACATTTTTATTCACACATTGGGGAAAGTACCTACTGAATGGTATTTGGAGATAGAGCTACACCAAGGTACTAATGAATGGTCTGTGCTGACGCAGAGCTTTATCCTAACGTTAAGCTTTGAGAGCGGATTTGATAATATTGGCCAAGCTTTGCATAATATTCAAGAAGTCATCTTTGATACAACAAAGATTCCGATCGAGTGCGCTCCACCAGCATGGGATTCCCAGATGAAAGATGTTGTGAATGTTGAATTCTTAGTTAAACTGAGAGGGGGGGGGGGGGTGAATTAGTTTAACACATACATGAATTTTTAAAATTTTCATCAGCTTATTTACAACTTAATTTTATAGCAACCTTAGTATATGAATAGTCTTAATATTTTGTAGCAAGTATTAAATTAATCTGACATAAAACTTATTATGAGAGCAGCAAACATTAAGCAGATTTGGTAAATCATCTCAGCACACAGGCAACACATATAGAGACAACAGATATAAGTGGAAACCCATAAAGGGATAAAACCACATCTTATTATTGTTGTGATGCAAAGGCAAGCTCCAACTCCCTCTCACCACTTTTTTTCTGCAGGCACCAACCTACAGGAGGCTCCAACCTCAGTCAACTACAACTGACAGCTATCAAGCTTCAACTTGATAGGGAAGCTCCAACTTCAACAATTTATCACAAGAAGTGTTTGCTGATTTACCTCAGATATCAGCTCTGTTCTGTAGCATCTCTTTCTGCTCCTCTCTTCCTTATCTTCTCTGCCTCAATCTTCTATACTTTTCATTCTCTATCCTTACTCTCTCTAACTTCTCTATGCATATCAAGATGATATTATTTATAGATATTTTCTTATGACTGTCTGTATTCCTCAGGGAATTTGAAATGAATAGCCATACCCCTTAGTTTTCTACCTTCTCATTTATTTTCCAGCTCACTCAAAAATATACCTGTAGGTACCAATTTAACATTACAGTGGGATATTTGTTCTCTTTCGGAGACTTGAAAATGCATCACAACAATGTAAATAAATTAATTACAACATTTACATTCACATTTTCAGTTACACACTTCAATTTCACTCAGCTCCTTTTCTGGATTTTGGCTTTACTGGATTTGTCTTTTCTGTTGCTGTTGAGTGACTGTTCTGTATACTTAGGTTCACCTCTGTGTCTATTCATCTTTTCACTATACTTGTGTGCACCAGCTACATATATATCTTCTTTTCAGGTTTTATTCTCAAATACATATGAATCTGGGTGATGTCTGTTCATTACCAATCTCTATTCTCGGGCTACCTGCTTATATTCTCTGATCTGGGCAGTTTTGATACTCTTTTTACTGAACTAGCAATTTAGTTACATGGAAGCTTCATTTTTCATGGTTATGAAACCCCCGGTAACCATATAATCCGATACTCATAAAGGTATGTTCGGGCCTCACATGTCAACCCTGTTTTAAAATATGCATTCATATGTGACTCCAATACTCTGCTTCATAACCCAAAAATATTCTATGATCAAGGTTTATCTTTTGCATCTACAATATAACTCATATGTGAGGTTCAAATTTATCAAAACATTATATATATATATATATATACTTTGACATGTATTACTCCTTCAATCAATCTTCCCCAAAATTTCCACGCACCCATATAGTCGGGCCCACACATTTATATTCTGATTATTTAATAAAAAACAACCAAACGCTGGCCCATACCTTTTTTGTCACCTTGCAACTTCATTCATGATCCAACGGTGGATAATTCATCACTCTTTCAACCTCTAATCCTACGGAAATCGCGTGGTTAACTTGCACGAGGGTTAGTATTCAATAGTTGCGCGATGGACTGGGCCCCAGCGCTTAAACGACCCTTCTTATCTAACGGTTGCGGGCTTATCGTGTCTACTTCGGCAATCCGACGGTAGTCGCACGGTCACACAGTCCGAAGGTTATCACTCCAACCTCACACGATGAGCTAGCCTGGTCCTCGAATCACCTGCATCATCCGATGACAGAGAAGTCGTCACACTGACTGCCTTGATCCGACGGACACAACTACATATCGCGCGAGTTATATGCACGAATGTTAATGCGCGATGTAACTGGTTTTTGGAACCCACCTCATGCCACGCGTCCTCCAATGAATGTGATCGTGCTGATATTACGAAAACCACTTACCGCACAAAAGAGGTGCGATGAAAACCATCGGGTGTTCCAAACCGTCGTTAATGTTCCTTCATGGTTCCGGTTACTCCCCACTCCAGGTTCCGTTTCATTCTTTATAACTTTGATTTCGATTTTTTTCTACTGTGCCATGGCTATACTTAATTCATCGCTTCTGCCACCGAAGTTCCGCCTTCTTCACCATCGCTCTTGTTTATTCTTTCCTTGCATGGTTCCGTTGAGATGTAACAATCCCCCATGATCTCGATTTGGCTCTACAACGCTGGTCCATTACATGAATTGGCCATGCTATTCACTGTTCCATTGTATCGAACAGTTTCAAAACTTTTCCCTTCAATCTCGTGCTACCTATACCTATGTGCAATCTCCTCTTTCAAATGCTCCATAAACCGTGATCTCAAATTGTAACTTAAACCCTGATTCACTGCAAACCATTATAACGCCTTCTGCACTGCACTTCCACATATTATAATGCATGGGTTTATTACCATTTCGATTCATAATTCGTTGTATTCACTGTCTCCTCCTTTGCCTCTGCTGCTCGACCTCTGCCTCCACTGCTTGACCATTTCATCTCTTCTTCTGCCTCCACTGCTCGACCGTTTCATCTCTTGCTTCTGCCTCCTCCTTTGCCATCAATGAAAACATTTCCAACAATGAACTGTAGAATTATGATTGTTGTGAAACCTTGGGGACAACACGCAGTCGTTGGAACTTTGACCTCTCCCCCTAAGAATGTCAGGCAGGTGCATTCACTGATTGGTCTTATTGGGTATTATAGGAAGCACATTCAAAGTTATGAGTCGATTACTGCGCCCATGAATAAATTACTTAGAAGAGGTGCAACATTCTGTTGAGATGATGAATGTAAGAAGAGTTTGCAATTATTGAGGGCAGCGACGGACACTACCCACTATGTTTGAATTACCTGATCAATAAGCATGTGTTGGGTGGGACGATCTGTAGATGGTTGTCATTAGCTTTGGAGTATATGCACAGATGGTTGTGACTCCTGTGCAAGGAGGTTGAATAGGTCGCAAAAGTGTCAAAAACTAGTCGTTGGAATAGTAAATCCGGAAAAGACAACTTTATTACCATTTATGGGAGTGTCTAGGTTGCATTTAATGAAGGTGTTTTTCCAGATTTGGGACTCTTTTTTCATTTATGGAGATACATTAATGCCGTAGGAGCCATTGAAGACACGCCACAAGTATAAATATGACCTATGGGGTCACAATAGTTCCCTTTGCTTTCCGAGTGAATTATTTGCT
Source organism: Pinus albicaulis (assembly GCA_034641835.2). NCBI lineage: Eukaryota > Viridiplantae > Streptophyta > Pinopsida > Pinales > Pinaceae > Pinus > Pinus albicaulis. The sequence continues at coordinate 1,682,933,250 of CM076575.1, read as the reverse complement.
TTGAGCTCTCTGATTTCCAGTGCATATTCTATGTCTATTTCTGGTTTGGATCCAAGATTTGAGGAAGAGCTGCGCCACGCAGGGTTCAGTTACGTGATTCTAGGAATTATGACAGCCACACAACCTGGAGATGACCCTACTACGCTTGCGGTCGCTGTTGTTGAAACGCATGGGATCAAAAATTCTAAGAAGGGGCAGTAATTTGGAACAAGAAAATACCCAAGAGAGAAGACCCAGAAGCCATGCTCCACTGTGGCTGAGTGTAAGAAAAGGCAGATGACCGAGCTCCCAAAAGCTATTATGGAGGAGGAAGAGGATGTGGCCGCAGTGGTCCCATTCTTGCGATTTTTTACCTATGTCGTGCCATGCAAAATGATGGTCATAATTTCCAAAGATCTTGACAAGGTGTGCGCGAGCATCCAAATGATGTTGATCCCCAAAAATTTCCCAATGGAAGGGGACATGTTTGCCAAAGTACTGAAACTCGGAGTGGAGGATTGGGACATTGCGAACGTAGAAAAATTCCCTGAACTCGCACCAGGGATGTACCTTGACCAAGTTTAGTATGAAGGGGGAATAATGCATATGGAGCTGAAGAGATGGGTGTTGGGTCTGCACCAGGCAGGCCTGTTGAAATTATTGCAAATACCTCACTTTGGGTGTAGACCAATAAACAACATCTTTGTTTGGAAATTGCTTACGTTGGTGCATGATGGTGCACTATGGTTGGGAGAGAACATCCCAATTGATGCGGTGTTGATCCATCAGATCATTGGTTTACCTGCTAAGGGCGCCGATCCAATTGCGGATTTTGGAGGAAAGGCACAAGAAAAAATTGTCGCAAACTAGATCAAGAAAAAGTATCAAGTCTCATGGAAGAGCTGAGGATTTGTGGTCAACGTGATAAATGACTCGGCTGTTGAGTTCAACACACTCATCTTGGCTTGCAAGATGATGCGCAATTGAAGACCAAAGGAGGTGCCCACGCACGTGATTTCTCTCGTAGGGAAGTGTGAGAAAGGCGTAATTTATAACTGGTCTAATTATTTGTGTAAGGATTTCCTAGAAAATGTGCGCGAAGCACAGGAGGAAGGCAAGAAATTCCATTACGCATTGCTATTAATTTGATTGCATTGATTGGGTGGAAGACCCCTGAGGAAACCTAGTTTCCTGAGATTGAGCACCAAATGTGTGAACCCGCGTGATACACAACACTGTGGAATTCCTCATACCCCGCACGCTCTAAGGAGAACAAAGTATTATGGGTACTTTATGATGCTTCGCTATATCAGGCCGTGTAGTCTAGGCCGAGGCTGTCTCCCACACTCTATCAGCAATATAAGATGATAGCTGACTTCAAGGCCACGTTCCATAACATGCACATCTGCACGAAAAGCGTCGTGGAAGGATTTTGGTACGAGTTACCATGCTTAATGACGAAGGATGATTTGATCAGCATTACTGCAGAATGCCCACCAGCGTGGTTGGAGCTTGATGTGTCGAGATCTATCACCAAAACGCCGAAAAATCCGTGCACTGGAACTCAACCAGAGAAAACGATATAGAAGGTCACTGAGAAGCCTATAGAAAAAAAAGCCACGCTAACCACCACTGGTGAGATGATCAACCTAGAAAAAGAGATTGAGCCTGAGAAGAATGGTTCTGTGGCAAAAGATACAATGGAGGAAGTAGAAGCATAGAAGTCTAAGGGAATGAAGTATGACTCTTAGGTTGTTGGTGGATCCAGAAAGAAAAGGAAGGGCTATAAAGATGATGGAAATGAGGTCTTGACATTGACAGAGGACGATTTGAATGAAATTGCTAACACAGTCACGTCCGCGACTGAGGATTGCTAGTCAGACATGGAAGTACAATATAAGACTATGCTGGAAGTTGTTCAGGTCGGGATCCAAGAACTCAAAGTGCAAGCGAGCCTGATACAAGCAGCGTTGCTCAGATGACCCATACCAGTGCACAAGTCACCAGTGCACCACCATTAGATATAACATTGCCAGCCACCAGGGATGCCCATCTTGTGCAAATCCCTGCACCAGCCATTCATGTGGACACCAGCTGACACGCCAAATTCCATAGAGCTAATGATATTAACATTAACTTGTCTGTTTTACCTGCAGGAAATTTGAACCTAATGCACACCATGATCACCGCAGAACTTCAGTTCAGAGAGGCTGTTTCTCACACCTCAGTGGAAGAATCCAAGAAGCAGGTCGAAGCTGCACAACAAAGAAATCAAGCCACAAAAGTAGCATTCCATGCAGCCGAAGCCCATTGCGCTGTGCTAGAAGTCAAAATTCACCAAGTCTGTAGTGATGTTCCAGCAATCCTAGCCATAGCTGCCCTGGAAGAAAAATTGGAAGGACTGGTTGCAACACTGAAATCATTGCGCGCCGAAGTGTAGACCATTTTTGCAGAGTATAAACATCAAATCGTAGATCTACAAACAAATTTTCAGCTTGAGAATCCCCCTTAGGTCTGCACAAAAAGGGCATTCGAATTCAAACAAGCCATTAACAATATTGCTGCTGCAGTAACCTAGTGTGACAACCTGTTGGATGAGGCTATGGGTGTATGGACGTTCATGCAGAATGATCCTGTATTACAAAAGCTATGCAATGAACTACATTATAAAGAACTATAATTTTTTGAGATCCAGACAGTGGCATCGACCATGGTTCTTCAACAACGCCTTGTTCGTCTGCAGGAGGGCCGGATCATATAGACATAGATTGAAGACTTGCGCCATAAAGAACAGTTGTTGGAGGCACGTATGCAACCATGGGCTTAGGCGACTCTCCAGATTTCAAAGACTCTAGACACCACCTTGAAGGAAATTCAAAAAACACAACATAGTATAGAGATGGCCACTGAAGGGCCCACTACGAAGAAGTTAGTTCAACAAGCGCAGGGAGTTGTGGCGCAAAGTTTAGAAATGGTGCTCCCTCTGAAATATTCTATCAGCGCGCTCCAAGCCAAGCTTAAGGAGCATATGCCTCAGTGACTTGGGATGAGTCACATGTTTGCGTTGGGGGCCTATTGGAGTGGGGTCCCCTGAGCTACACTTTTTTGATATATTTTTGCACAAGTTTTGTTAATGCGTGCTGCATGAATGAGTCAAGGGGATTTGGGGCAGGTCAAAGTCCCTATTTTTGATGTAAATGGATTTAAGGGTAAAATTTGGGCCTCAAACTATGGTTTGAGACCATAATATTTGTGCGCTAGAAGAATATAAATAGATAGATCAAGTCTAAGGAAGTAACCTAAGTTAAGTTGAATAGACTATTATGATCTGACTGTTTATGCATCTGTAATAATTTGTAAGGGTTTTTCTAGGTTGGTGTTATAGGTCAATTTGGGCATCATTCCCAATGACCTGGTTAACTAGGCATCATCTCCAAGACCAATGTATAGGGTCTATCATCCCCTAACATTTCAGTTGCTACATGCCCTAAGATAAATAACAAGACAAATCAATCAAAGACTTTCATCTGCAAAGGTTTCCAAAGTTTGAAGTTTATATTATATCATATGAAAGTTCACCAATGCTGCCTCTAAAGGGACTAAGTGCATTGCATATGAAAGTAGCCCTATGCAAGGCTACTTTGCAAAGCACTTACTGACATCTATGGGTGCGTTGGTCACATTGGGAACGAAATTCTCATTGTTCTGGAATCTCCACTTGGCCAGTGCCTTCTAGAAGAGTTCACATGTGTCAAACTTCGAATCCATGTGTCCATTTGACATCTACAATATTGGGAAAATGTTTTTCCTATTATTGGAAGGTCATGATTGTAAAACTACCTCAACTCCTCTATAAATTGAGCACAGATCTTAGTGTTTAAAAAGGAAGAATTGGTGTAGAGAAATGCTGGTGGATTTTTCATTGAGGAGATTGATTTGAGTAATAGATTGCTGGAGATCTCTTCATTGTGATGAGGTTGGGATGCTGCTGGAGATGGTGACACTAAATCAGTCATTGGGTTGTAACCTCCCCTTCTATCAGTAATAAAGAATACAAATTACTTTTCCCTATATGCATTTGTATTGGCTTTGATTTTCCATATTGCAAGATCTTAGTTGATGTATATGGTTTATGCTTTACTGATTTAGCAAACTAACTTGAATAGACATCTGTATTATTGTTATCTTCTGTTGTTTAGTGTTCATTCTTGCAGGAAATATTTTGCACAGTCGGCTGGAATTTGAAGCTACAACGGAAGCGACATAAGGAATCATTTGGAAGCACTTGGATTCCAAGTAAGCCTTTAATCCATTCTGTGTGTTTGTTCTTAGTTAGGAAAAGTAGTCGTATAGTGCTAGATTGAGGGTTTCTGTGGTGTAGTTTTTCAGATGTAAAACTTGGATTATCCACAGTTGTCATTTTATAGTCTATGTTTTGAGTCTAAATCAAGACTCATCTTCAGGATAACTTGCAAAGAAGAGAAAAAATCATAGGTCAATAAATAATGGAAAAAGGGAGATGAAAAGGGCCAACCAGCTTTTTCTTTTAAACTTTTTCAATTAATTATTATTATTATTTTTTAATTAATTAATTTATTTATAATTAATAATTTATTACTATTAATGTTTATTAATTAAAAGGAAAGTTTTATTATAATGTTGATCCTAATAGTTATAGAAATACATAATTTCAAGATGATAAGTGTATAATGTATCAATATAAAATATTTATAATTTTATTGTAATATTAATATAATATTCATTTCATTAAAATTAATTAATTTTTTATATTATTTGAATTAATTATAAAAGTAAGGGTTATCAAACAATAAGGAAGGTTGTTACTAACCCTAAGGGACATTGCTAGGTATATTTTTAATAATTATATTTTAGATAGTAAGAGAAGGGGAGCCTTACATTATAAAGGGAAATAAAAATGTTCCTAAATGTAAGAGAAATTGAGAAGATTATTATTATTATTAATATTAGGATTATAAGGGTTTATATTTAGGTAATGCAACCCCTCTAATAAGATAAATTTGATACAGGACGTAGAGACAAGAGGGGGGAGTTAAAGGTGGGATGAGGAGGTTAGAGATATGAAAAGAACTATGGAAAGGTGAAAGGTTGATAGAAGGAAGGAGGGCTAGGAATGGATAAAGGAGAGGAAAGGAGACAGGAAGAAAGGTGGTAGGGGAAAGGTGAGAGGGGGGAGTAAATGAAAAGGCTATGTCCGGGAAGCGAGAAAGGACAATGTTGAGTGAGAGAAAAGACAAGGTATCGACAACCAAATTAGAGAGGAGAAATGTTTTAATTGCGGGAAAGAATGTGAATCCAATTCCTACTGATCTCTAAGCTTCCATCTCTATTGAGGTTGTGAGGGTGTTTAATGATTTCCAGGGCTTCACGCACTTTACGCTTAAACTGATGCTTTTCATTAGCAATGAATACTGCATCCTCTAGGAATATGTGGTGACGTGTCTTATTGGAGTGTTCTGCTAAAGCTGAGGTTTTGGTTCTTCCTAGTCTGATGTCCGTCCCATGTTCTTTAAATCTTATTTTAAAGGTGATCAGGGTCATCCTTGACTAATTTCATCCTTTGTCTGATAGTCATTAGAGGTTTGAAGGATGCTCTAATGTCTTTCTTGGCTAGAACTTTGGCCATCTTGTCTGTGACCCCTTGGATATAGGGGAGATATGCTTTTTTTGTTGTAGAATTATCAATTGGAATTCTTTTGTTTCCGGATATAGCTCTTTGAATAGCTCTTTTGATGTCTTTCTTACTGTATCCCAAGTTCAAAAATGATCATCTTAGGTGCTCTATTTCTTCCTCAATGTGAGAATCGCCTAATATTCTAAAAGCTCTTGTAAAAAGAGTCAATAGGACCCCCATATTTTGGGCAGGGTAGTGGTGTGAATCGGCATGCAGGTAATTTTCAGTATGTAATTTCTTCCTGAACACTTTGTGCCCAAGGGTTCCGTCTTCATTTCTTAAGAAAGTTTAAAAGAAAAAGCTGGTCGGCCCTTTTCATCTCCCTTTTTCCACTATTTATTGACCTATGATTTGTTCTCTTCTTTGCAGGTTATCCTGAAGATGAGTCTTGATTTAGACTCAAAATGTAGTCGTATAGTCTTTAATCTGTTGTTCTAGATTAGCACCTGTCTAGGGAAGCGTGTTTTATCTGTAATTCACAATTCTGCACTAATAAATTGGCGACTCCACTGGGGAGATCACTCTTTATCCTAGGTGTTTTAGCCTATGTTTTTCTCTGTTTATTCACGCAATAGTTGTTACTGACAAATATTAGGCTCTTTAAGATCCAAATTTGCAAAATAAGTGTGTTAAACAACTGTGTTTTTCCTTTTACACTGTGCCCAATGCACCCTTGGACAAGATACAATGCTTTGCATAGAACTGTCTCCCTTTCAGGCCTACGTTGCAAAGCACTGTCTCTCTTTAGAGACTGCGTTGCCTCTTGAAACCATCCAAATTCCCTTGAATTTGTCTTTGCAGTTTGTTTGCTGCTGTGTTTTAGAAAGCCTGAGCCTCATATTGACCAGTGAATTCATCTACCTCTTCCTTCTTTGAAAGAAATTTTTTTCAATGTTTGTTTAAAGCATTTTTCTTTATCATTGGTAAGTTAATTTCAAAGTATTTTTATTGTCGCATTAGATCCATTTGCTTTTGAAAAAGGAGATTGTCGTAAATTCTTTGTTTCCTGATAGGAGAAATTGTTGTTTGTATTCCTCATTTCTCAAAAGTAAATCACATTTGTTTTTATTGATTTAGTGCACTTAGTTTCTTTTCTGCATTCATAACGTTAAAGGAACTGAAAAGAAAAATCTGCATTTGCATGTAGTGGTTTGTGTGTTTTGAAAAAGGAATAATTAGGAAAGCTGCATTTTAGTTTGTGTTCTTTGATTTGTTTGCTCGCAAATTGTTTTCTCTTTCCCTTTAGTAGCTAGGATTTTCATTGAAAAACTAAAAGTGAAAGATTGATTATCTTTCCTAGTTGCATTTTAGGAATTTTCCAACACATCATTGCGGTGAACCTTTGAAAGGAAAATTGTTAAGCAAGATCAACATAAAATTAATTTCAATTTACCTAACAAAGCATTGGAACCATAACGATAAAATTTAGAAGGTCTAGGCTAGAGACGTGTTCTGGCGTCGTAAAACATAGCAACTGTCGTTAAATTGTTTGCGATACATTTCGAGTGTGATACCTCACTCCACGCATGTAAGTATATTGTAGCTCGTCCATGTACTTTCGGGTATATCAGGCGGTGTTACGCTACGATAAGTATAAAGGGGTGCTCTCACTGTGCGGTTTCGCATCAAACAACGTTAATATGGACTTGGGCCTCCATGTACCTTTGGGTATATTTGGGAGGACAACTTTTAGGTGCTATCCATCCATGGTGAACCGAGTCGGCTACCTTGTAAATTGTGATACACTGAACACAACATTCAGGGAGATTGCCTTCCCGTACTTCTTAATTCACCAGGAGGTATTCTGCAGTTCAAAATTTCTTAGTAAACCCTTTCGCCTAACATTACCCTTTTTTTTTTTTTTTTTTTGGTTAAAATAAATCAGTAATCGTGGAAGAAAAAAATCATTTCCCCCGTCGTTTGCGTAGACTAGCGTTAAAACCACCTTTACCACCAGAAGTTACTCCTGGTAGGTGAAGGTGATCAAGATTTTCCGAATCAAGTACAATTCGTACCTCTGGTGAAACATCATTTCCCCATAAACTAGAGTTGGCACAATTTGTTTCTAAAAATCTTGGTTTTTATACTATTGTCAAGACAGAGTCCTCACAACTACCCGTGGTTACGATCCAGCCAATCTGTGAGACCATACCTCCTGAACCCAACGTTGTTCAACTGGAAGTTGATCCAGATCCTCTTATGCTTTAGGGGAAGCTGTTATTGGTAAAACTGGACATCATCCCCAGGACCAATAAAATAGGGTCTATCATCCCCTTATATTTCAGTTGCTATATTTCCTAAGTGGAAAAAATCTTGATCCCAAAGTCGAACAACCAGAAATTGTTCCTGTATTGGTCACTCCAAAATCTATTGTAGCCATTGAGTCTCCCATACTGCGCAGTCAACCACCTGAAACATACTTTGGGCCTGACGGCGAAGTTCTTCCACCTGGTTTGATTTCGATTGAAGAAATACCATAAGACGAGACACCTTTAACTCCAATTCATTTTCAGTAGGAGCTTTACCTGTACGAGTTTTTTCCTAAATCACCTTCCTATGCTTTTGTTGATCCTGTTTCACTTCGAGTTCCCGTAGATTCTATAGGGTATAAATTGGTTCATTTGACCATGACCGAGATAACATCCCAGACTGAACCTTCAGCTGCGACAACATCTACTATTGCTTCATCTTCGATGTTTTGTCCATTTACTTCACCCATGTCATCATCTGGAATCCTATCTGGTTCCTCCCTTATGAGTACTGAATGACTTGATCCTTTATTCACATCTTCAGTGAAATATCAAACTAGTCCCATCAGTTATTCTCCTTGGTGGCTGGTGATTTCACAGAAATTACCCTCGGAAATTCCAAAATTCAATGAAAACCCTGGAGAAGATTCATCAATGCATGTTACAACTTATCATTTATGGTGCTAATCAAACTCCTTAAATAATGAATCCATTAGACTACGTATTTTCTAGTGCACACTCACTAGTTCAACTGCATAATGAGGATGGTTCTTTTCCTGTGTCAACCTCATTAAAAAATGAATCAGGTTATGAGGATAGTTTTTTGTTTCTTGTGTCAACCTTGTTAAAAAATGAAACAAGTGCCTATGAGGATAGTTCTTTTTTCTTGTGTCGACCTCGTTAAAAAATGAAACAAGCGCCTATGAGGATTGTTCTTTTACTGTGTCAACCTCGTTAAAAAAATGAAATAGGACATGAGCATAGTTCCTTTTCTTGTGTGAAGCTCGTTAAAAAATGGAACAAGGTTCCATGAGCATAGTTCTTTTCCTGTGTCAATCTCGTTAAAAAATGAATCAAATCCTCTCCTAATTATGACGAAACTTCCATCTGATCTCGTAAATGAACCTTCATTCCATCCAGCTATTAGTAACCAATAGTTTACTTAGGTGAATGAAATGAAGCTTGGGGGCATCTTCTCTTGCAGGGGGCATTCAAAACATTTTACTAATTGCACGCAATCAACTACTGAAGTTCGAAGGTAAAAACAGGTTCAGAGCTCCAAAATGAAAATGGTAACTATTGAATGGTAAAAATGAATAGTAAAACTCTTTTTATTTAGTCATCTAATTGTTTTCAATGAATATTTATTGCTATGACTATGGTTTTATTATATGTTTATCATGAAACACAAATTTTTAATCCATTTGATGTTGTTCTGAACAGGTTCTACAACTAATGAACAGATTAGTCGTGCATATTTATTTCAAGAATGATTTGACCACAAAGCATACTTTTTCTCCTTATTTTTCAAGCTTTGTTAAAAATGAAAAAGGATTTGAAGTGCACTTGTATCTCTTTTTCGAGCTTCTATAAGAGCGAAAAAGGAACCCCTGGAGTCTTCTTTCATCTCTTTTCAGACTCCGAAAATGTGAAAATATTTCTAAGCACTTGTCTTTTTGAGCTCGTAAAAGTAAATGAATTGATATCTACTTAGTATAAGTTTAACCCTTTTTCGGACTGAGATAGATTATTTACAAAAAAGGAATACCTTGGTTAAACATGACCAAAGAGGTTCTCTCAGATATTATTTTACACTTTTTCGGATCTGAGCGACAAATTTACGAAAAAGTACTTATGGAGTTTTCTTTCGTCCTCTTTTTCAAACTCTCTAAATATGAAAAAGGACCGGGCTATCACTGTCGTTAATCTCGTTAAAACATAAAATAGTGACGGGCTTGTCGATCATGGCAAGAATTGAGTTTCATTCATTGCTAGACTCTTTAAATTATTAAATAGCGATACATTATTTTCCCGAAGGGTTGAATTATAGATTAAGCAAATGTTATCCTCCTCAAGCTTGTTAAAAAATAAAGAGGCACTGGTCGACAAATGATCGGGGAAAATTTGGGAAAAGTGAGCAAAATTCTTTATTGTAGCAAGTCTCTCTTGAACATGACACTTCCTTCACTCCATGTCCGTGACTGTTTGGGTTGGGTAATCATCTTGACAGTTCATTCATACCTATGGTTCATCATACCTTCACTTTGGTTTTGGGTCAATGCTGTGAACTCATCACAGTGTCGCCGATATGTTCAAGAGAAGTCATCCAGTGAATAACTCATCCTTATGCAATACTCATAAACCTTTATTCTCATGACCGTCATCCCTGAAAATTGCTACATCAAGTCATACCCTTGTCTCTGAAATGAGTAACTCCCATTTCGCAATAAGGTGACTTCCTGTCGATAACAAATCATTATTCAGGAAGTTCACTTAGAAACATCAGATTCCAGTACCATGAGGCTTGTTACAGCATCGACAAGATCCTCGCTTCCAGATTTTTGATCGAAAGATTTTGTTTGGCATTCGACATCAAATCATCTATTCACGCCTTACGAAATGTATTGCACTACCTTGAGGACCATTGACAACAATGGTGGTTCTCTCGCGTTTGTTAATAGCTCACATCATTGGCTGGTAATCAAATGATGTCTTTCCATGTTCAACGATAAATCATATATTCGCATGGCTAGACTTGTACCTGAATGATAGAGTGAATGAGATAAGAAGACCCCAGATCTAGTTCCAGCCATCCGGGCTGCAATTTCAGGATTTTTGTACACATCATCTGTACGGTGACTTTACATACAGATCGTCATCCAAACATGGGCCTATATCTGTAGGCATGTATGCATTGGGAAACATTCCAATGTCGATGACTTTTTGAATTATCTACATGTTATTAGATTGTTTATGTGCTGAACATGGGAATGCCTACCCTCAGCAATTATGATCAAGAGGATATATCATGATATAATGTATTGTAATATTGATGCAGGTTGCCACTCCACTTCATCTCCTGCCCATCACAATGTAAAGCATATCAATCAAAATGTTGTTATTATTATTCTGACTTCATGCTTTAGGGGGAAATTGTTATAGGTCAATTTGGGCATCATTCCCAAAGACCTGGTTAACTGGGCATCATCTCCAGGACCAATTTGTAGGGTCTATCATCCCCTTAAATTTCTATTGCTACATGCCCTAAGACAAAGAACAAGGGAAATCAATCAAAGATTTTCATCTGCAAAGGTTTCCAAAGTTTGAAGTTTATAATATATCATATGAGAGCTCACCAACGCTGCCTCTAAAGGGACTAAGTGCATTGCATATGAAGGTAGCCCTATGCAAGGTTGCTCTGCAAAGCACGTCTCGACATCTATGGGTGCGTTGGTCACATTGGGAGCGAAATTCTCATTGTTCCGGAATCTCCACTTGGCCAGTGCATTCTAGAAGAGTTCACATGCGTCAAACTTCAAATCCATGTGTCCATTTGACATCTACAAGATTGGGAACATGTCTTACCTATTATTGGAAAGTTATTGATTGTAAAACTACCTTAGCTCCTCTATAAATTGAGCACAGATCTTAGTGTTTAAAAAGGAAGAATTGGTGTAGAGAAATGTTGGTGGATTTTTCATTGAGGAGATTGATTTGAGTAACAGATTGCTGGAGATATCTACATTGTGATGAGGTTGGGATGCTGCTGGAGATGGTGACACTAAATCAGTCATTGGGTTGTAACCTCCCCTTCTATCATTAATAAAGAATACAACTTACTTTTCCCTATATGCATCTGTATTGGCTTTGATTTTCCATATTGCAAGATCTTAGTTAATGTATATGGTTTATGCTTTACTGATTTAGCAAACTAACTTGAATATACATCTATATTATTGCTATCTTCTGTTGTTTAGTGTTCATTCTTGCAGGAAATATTTTGCACAACCGGCTGGAATTTGAAGCTACAATGGAAGCGATAGAAGGAATCATTTGGAAGCGCTTGGATTCCAAGTAAGCCTTTAGTCCATTCTGTATGTCTGTTCTTAGTTAGGAAAAGTAGTCGTATAGTCTTTAATCTGTTTTTCTAGATTAGAACCTGTCTAGGGAAGCATGTTTTATCCGTAATTCAAAATTCTGCACTAACAGTTGGGTAGAAAGGCTCCTGCTGGATGTGTGCACGAAGACCTAGTACTATCTGTGTGCAGAATCCATTGGATGTGTGCGTGGAAGGGTTATGTGTAAGGGTGAAGTCTGATGTACTGAAATAATCTGAATTAATACAAGGATTGATTTTGGTGAAACATTATGCATTGATCTGAGTTATCTGTTATGTTGAGATCACATTGATTCTGTGTTGCTTATTTATATTTGTGCAAAGAAATATGTTATGGTATTTTATGCATCTTGATGACTGATGAATCTGCTTAAGTAATTACACAGTGTTTATATCTAGATATGGTTCTGTTATAATATATCTGCACTAAAGCGATCTGTGATTCTATCTATAATCTGTTAAGTATTGTACACATATGTTTATGATTGATAAAAGTGTGCAATTGATCTGCTTAGGGCCACTTCATTATTTTCTTCCGAAGGGTGTGGAAACCTGGTTCTATCACCCCCCCATACTGCTTCGGGTGAGACTTTGATCTGCGTAAGTAGGTCATTGTTGAAAGGGCCAGTAGTTGGAGGGTTTGTTGGTTGTGCGATAAAATCTAAACCTCGGTCAGGACCCCTCAACCCAACAATGTCACAAAGCTTTTGGGTGTCCAAGATGATTAAAGAAAGAAGACACATATGAATGTCATTGAAAATATATGAAAGGAGTTCATTATGTTTGGAAAATCATGAAAACCCGATGTTTGGGATACATGCAAGGAAATTACAACTGATATTTTTTCGCCAAGTACATCAAGACAATAAAAGTTAGAAATCATGTTGAAATTTCTCCATGTATTGAGAAAAACATTGCCTAAGCATACCAAATTCAGGTTTCAAGTCATTGAAAATGATGAATCTCATTGTTGGGATCTTATTACCAGGAAACCCTACCTAGATAGGCTTATAACAAGAATCCAATAATTTGTGGTAGAGTTTTTGGAGAGCAATTCTAATGCTATTCCAGATATAAATCATGTCATACGACATTACATAGCTTAAGGTGAGTATATGGAACACACTAAGCACATTGTAGAAATGATAAAAAGTTGCATTTTTTGAGGAATTCAAGGAAAGCAATCACCATGTGAAGATATACATACAATTTTCTTAGAAATTGAAGCCATGGTTTATTAGGCCTAATACATTCCGTGACACATGTTGAATTTAAACTTCATTATGACACTTTCAGGGAATTTTAAAATAAGAACTACCATAATGAAACTCCTCCTCCTACAGTGTGTGCTTTTTTTTCATCAATATTGTGCAGAAGGGATTAATAAGAGTTGTATTAAAATAAAATATGTATAGGTGGGGGAAGATGCACTGAATTTGGTGATTTAGAATTATTCCATAGGAAACTTCTTATTGATCCCAAACAATTTGGGATGTCATATGTCACGATCACATGGAAGCATAGCGAGTATGTCATGGGAAATCAACCATATTCTTCAAGTACAACGCCTAAGAGGATCAACTATGTTGAGGATTAGATTCTTATTTCACAATTCATGGGGGTTTTTCAAAACCAAATCTATACATATATCAAACACTTGCACAGGTCCAGGTGGAAAGTGTCTGAATATGACAACTAAAATTGTTATTTTGTAAAATTTTACTTCTTGAATGTTCTCAATTGAAGGTCTTAAGATAAGGAATTGATTGAAATACTTGGTTAGGGATGTAAATTTAGGAAAGTTCATAAAATTATAGAAACATATCATTAATTGTTTAAACTGACATACATTGACTGCATTAAAAGAAACTTTCTACAAATTCAATATTAAATTAATATACATGCTATATTTTAGATCATTTTAAGTATCAAAGTGACTTGCATCATAGTAAGATTGTACTTATTTCCTTAGTCTATGAAACTATAATTCAAAATTGATATTTTGTAAAATATTACTTCTTGAATGTTCTTAATTGAATGTCTTAAGTTAAGGAATTGATTGAAATATTTGATAGCTAACTAAATTTATGAAAGTTCATAAAACTATATAAAATTATCTAAAAACATATCATTAATTTTTTTTTGGCATATTAAATTCCAATACACATGACTTATATCAAGTGCTATGACTAAGCTCCTGTAGATGGCCTAAAAAGAAATACAGTTTAATAAAACTTATTAGTTGAACATTACTAGTTGAAGACATCTTTTAAAATTGAATTGAAAATGTATTTCAATCCTATTTGTGTTTTTCAATTGAACCATGAACATATATTTTAGTTCATTTCAAGTATCAAAATGACATGCATCATAGTCTAAGATTGTACTTATTTTCTTATTTTATTTCATGAGAAGTCACAATTTTCATCTTGATAGCTATGTAGGATAATAAACTATCCATATGAAAATATATAAAAAATACATTACACACATGAACATCCAAAAACTGAAATAATAAGCATCTTTAAACTGAAATAATGTTCATGCATCCATAAACTGTCCATGTAAGAAAATATAAAAATTCTATACATCACATGTGAATGTTCCCTATGAAATGGGTTTGAAAATATACAACCTCTTTATGATCCATTCTAGAAAGTATTGCTTCTAGAACTCTTATGTGTGTTCTTCTGCATAGAGTGAACACCTATAATCTGGTACTACAATATAACACAATCAAATTAAAATCAATTCGAACATTATTTGTACAAAATAAACAATCTGGAAATAAATGATTTTGAAAAGTGCATTTAAATATTCCCCTACCTATGATTCAGTCAAGTGCAAATGGAAGTTAGGTGGGATGGGGGTCTGATCAATCCGGGTTTGGTCCTCCCCTGCATGTGGCTTAATGCCTCCATACCCAACATCCCACTTATGTGTACACATAATTGCAACATCGACACCCCTCTGCATTTGGGTCTGTGAACACAATGGCAAAGACAAATTATAATTAGTCTACGAATTAATTAGCATGCATACATGTATCTTAAAAAATTAAAATTTTGAAATCTTAAGAATAAAAAAATTCACCTCAATTGCTAGTTCATCAATATTATGAGGCGAAGGTGGAGGTGGAGGAGACTAAGCCATGGAAACATTCACTAGAGGAGGCTGCTCTGGCTAGTCAAATTCCCCCTCAGATGACCTCAGAAGCTCATATGTGTAGTTGGGTTGTGCATGCATGTTATCATGAAATTATTAATATAAATGCAATCTGATATGAAATTATTAACATAAATAATGTATAATTTGATGATAAGAGTAATTTTTTTTGTATATATGTACCTGGTCTATGTCACGTGGGTTGTGCATCCTCCAAGTGTCATGGATGGTATCACGAAATATACGTGGGCCACGAGGCAACAAAGGTGCTATACTCATCTCTCCATGTAGTGTGACATGTGCAATGGAAAATGTCCTCTGCATGCTATCTGCAATGGTATGCCTAGTCTCCGCACCAATATGTGATGACTACTCTAGCTCCGTTGATAATACCATGCTTCGAGATGGTTGTGGCAACAATCTCGGAGGTGGTGCTATATGTGCAAGGTACCTATGAGCCCTGACATGTTCATAACTACATCCCAAGCCGAGTCCACAAAACTTAGATCTGGTGCTTGTGTAATCTGACCTCATATGTACAACAAACTCCGCATATATATTCTTTGCAAAGTAAATGGGGACTTGGTCATGGTGGGGGAACTAGCCCCAAACTCCAATGAATCGATCATAAACAAAAGGGGTCGTATCAACATTCTTAAAATATTTTAGTGGAATCAAACCAACATGTCTAGCACGACACTCCAAAGGGATTTCAAATAACTCCGTACGAATATCAATGTTCTTGGTGGTGTCTTTCACCACCTTCCAAGTATGTGGGCCTCTAACCTCTAGCCTCCTAATCCTATGTATGGAATATAGGAGGGGGGTTTTTGGGCCTGCCATTTGGTATATCTCGATCGACCTGTTGATGTTATCCAGCATCAAAGACAAACTACGCCTGGTAGGCGAACTAGAAAATATTTTATCCAGCTCTTGTGTGATCCATGTCTGTTGGGCCCAAACATGCTCAACTGTGATACTGACTATAACTTCGTTCCATGGAGGGATCGAAACTACACTTTTATCCTTGTCTTCACCCTGCCAAGGGTTTGAAAATAATAAACATAATTTAATATATATAACAAAATATAAGCGTAATAACATATACATTAAATTCAAACATGTCAATTGAAGACGATTTAAAAATTAAAGAAAATTTCAAAACATAAACACATAAAGTTTAAAGAGGATTTAAAGTGCAAAATATATACCTGTAATAGGTGAAGAAGGTCCACTATCCGTAGCAAGATAATCAACATAGATAGAACCACTACCTCTGACAGTCCGATTGGTGTTGGAGGGAGGATCTATGAGTGGAAGAGACACTCTAGTATGGCTACGTGATCTAGCCTGACCATGTATAAAAAAATCCCCCAACACTTTGACAGACTGCGGTTGTGGGGTATATGGGAGATGGCTATGAAATTTACATATAATACATATAAACTAATCTGAGAAAATAATTTTGACATAGAAAGAATGTTGACAAGAAAACCATTTATAAAATCAAGTAGAATAATCTAGGCTAAAGTCCTAGAACAACTAGAGTGTATTTTTTGATAAATATCAACCAAAGTATTGAGTTCCATGTAAACACAATCAAAAAATGTGATTAAACATAGCTTACATTTCTTCCCATTTATAAATAACGCATTTTATTCATAGAACAAAAATATGTAAATATATGTAAAAAATTCAAATAAAATTGTTTTCAAAACTAATAAAACTTCATGCCAACCAAATAGTTAATAATAAAAGTTATTATAATGTTTGATATTGACACTGTTGATCAATGGTTGTCATTGATGTCAACCCAAGCAACACCAGGGGCTACCCTGTTCTTGCATAGGAATTTTGACTTGAAAAATTACTCTAATTCGAGTCAAGGATATTTTGGATCGTTTCTACTTGTCGATATGTTTCCGTTGATATATTGCATGCCACGTAATTATTCACGGTTTGAGAGATATTTGTGTTTGAAGTTAGTAACCCTAGTTAGTGGGCTAAAACCCCATGGGGTTATGGCATGACAGTAATAATTGGTTGTGGTCTTTGAATTATCAATAATTAATAATTTTTTAAGCTCCTAAAATCCCTCCAATGTTGACTTGTTGAAGACCCTCTCAACCTAAGAATTTATATAAATTTTGACCCTCATACCCTCCTCATGTAAGGATTTCTCTACTCGTAACAGGTCATCATGGCATTTTCACTATACAATTTTTTCTGCGAAGATTCAGATGATGAAACTAAAAACCCATTTGGTTGAAATCCTGATGAAGTGCGTGCACAAATTTAAAATATTGGTTTGATATATTTTCGGAGATATGATCTGAGTAAGTTAGGATTTTTGCAGTCTCCCGAATTTCATGTCAAACAAGTGACCTTGGGAAAATCATCATAACTTTCTCTCTGAGCATGGGATTCAAATTTCGTAAAAATTTACAGAAAGAAGACATGATTTAGTTTGTTTTGTATCATAGTTAGGACCAAAGGTTGAAATAATGACACGTGGAACTTCGTACAAGTTCACTATATTGAACCAGTCTATAATTAGGTCATCATAGCAGATTGGGCATAACTATTTCTTGAAGAATCCAATGTTGATCAGACCTACGGGGTTGGAAAGAGGACTTAGAGGGCTACCAAAAGGTGAAATGTCAGACCTTTGAGATCTAAAATTAGACAGATACAACAGATTCAATATAGAGCTTCTAGAGGGCAAGAAAAAATATGCATTCAAGGATAATTGGAGTAAGGAAAACACATCAACAGTCAAGGGTAAGTATACTACAACAAGGTATGTATGATTAGTGTTTGAATTTTAATTTGAATATCATCTCTGACATATGTTTTTGCAAGACAATGTAAGTATTTTTTATGTATGTTTGAATGGGTTTTGTTCATAAATGTTGAACGTATTTACATTTGAATTTTGAATATTTATCTAACATATGGTTTATAGGACATTGTAAGTAATTTTTTTTATTATATTGGTTTGGGTCTTGCATGTGCAGGAAGGAGGACACAATAGGGCAAATAAGACACATACTATAAGGAAAATGCAATGCCAAAGTACCATTACTTGAAGCAAGCACAACAATACCTCAACAACTGATAGTGTTCAAAGAAGCAGTGTCAAGTCAAGTATCAGGTCGTGTTAAAAGTCAGTATTGTAAAAATCATCATTGTAAAATTGTAAAAGAGTCATTATTGTAAAAGAGTCAGTTTGCCTAGAGTTGGAGAGGCATTTTTGGTAGGTATAAGTGTCATTGTTGGAAAATGTTATGGTTGGGTAGGTCATAGTGTGATTGGGTGATTGGTTTAGTTCAAGAAAATCATTGTGAATCATATTGTATCATGGATCATTGTCCCTGGTACGAGAATCCACACTCTTGTCTTATTTTTTATCATTATATGGTGCTAGGGAGGTGCTAGGTTGGTGCATGAAGTCACCTACAGGTTGGAGCCTATGAAAACTTCAGGGTGGTAGGTTGGTCTAGAATGTCGGGGCATCCATTTAGTTGACTACTGAAGAAGCTAGGGCATTGGGGTGTCCTTCTAGTGGGAGCTGGAGAAGAATAATTTTCTGGAATTCTAGGAACTTGTACCTTTCATTTCAGTTGGGGCTGAAGATTAAAGAATTTATTAGAAAAGAGTTTGGTGGTTTTGACCTGGAGGGGGTTTTCCACCTAAAATTCATATGCCTATTGTGTTTTATTGTTTACTGTTGTTACTAGATAAACATAAAGAATAATTGAAGATTAACTAATGCTCTGAAAAGATTTAAAAAGTTCTAATTGATACGAAATACTGATTCACCACCCCCCCTCTCAGTATTTCCAAAAATTGGTATCAGAGCTTGGTTCCTTCAATAACATTCTAAAAACTAGAAGGAGGTATGGAGTATAGTAAGAATAGAGTTCCTTTGTTCAATGGAAATAACTACACACTTTGGAGTCGAAGAATGTAGGTTCATTTTCTAGTGCAAGGATACGAGGTATGGGAAATCGTTGAAAAAGGATTTACATCAACCCATGATGAATAAGGAAAGAAAAATATGGTATATGATGCAAGGGCTAAAGATCTCATTATCATTGGCCTTATCGAAACTATCTATCTTAAGGTACTGAGTTTAAAAACTGCTAAAGAATTATGAGGCAAGCTTGAGAATATATATGCAGGTGAATCAAATGTGAAAGAAGCAAAGCTTCAAATTTACAGGGAAAAATTTGAGCAACTCAAAATGAAGGAAGATGAAAATATTGATGCATAATTACTGCGTGTTGATGAAATAACAAATGCATTGGAAGGTTTGGCAGAACCTGTCGACACAAAAATTGTTGTCCGAAAGATTCTTAGAACCTTTCCAGAAAGATTCAACACAAAGGTATCTGTCTTGGAATATAGTTCGGATCTAGACAATCTCAACAAAGATGAATTGCATGGAGTGCTTACGGCATATGAAATGAGGATTGAAGAAGAGGACGACACATCTCACCTAGAAACAACATTCACCGCATCCAAGAAAACTAGTAAGGACAAGCATACTCTGAAAGCGAAAACTTGTAGTTGTAAGGAAGAAGAAAATGAAGAAGATGAAGAAGAATTTTCAGATAAATAATTTTCCTACTTCACACAAAAAATGAGAACAGGTATGGGGAAATTCAAAGGTAAACTTCCATTGATATGTTTTGTTTGTGGTGAGGTTGGGAAATTTGCTGCCAAGTGTCCTCACAAAAATGAGGATGTTACGAAAGGAAAGAAAGGTCTGAGGAATTTCAACAATAAAGGCAAGGATAAATGGTTTAAGAAGAGTTTCTTATCTAAAGAATATAGCTCCTCATCTGATGAAGAAAATGATAACAAAGAAGAGATCAACGGAAGAGTATTGTTTATGGCCAAGCATAATAAGCAAGAAGCATCTGACGAAGAAGGAGATGAAGAAGAAGATATGACTGAGGTTGAATTTCAAAATGAAGTTATCAGGGTTATCAAAGAGCTCAAGGTTGAGAAGAAGCATGTCAAAACTCTCGAAGACTAATTAAAGATAGAAAGGGAACATGTCCCAAATCTTAAAATCAAGGTTTAAGAATACAAACGAGTTGAATAATAGCTCAGGGATGAATTAAAGGAAAGCAACAACGAAAAATTAGCATTGGAAGCTTAAATAAATTCACTTTGAAAGCAAGTAAAAAATGGAAAAAATCTTCAAAACTACACCAACAGCTTCAAGGCATTGGAAGCAACCATCAAAATTCAATGATCAAACAATGACAAGATTGGTCTTGGTTACAAAGAAAAATCTGAAAAGGAGCCAAGTCCTTCTATGACAACAAAAGAAGATGGATATGCAAAATCTAAAAAGCAGGTAGACCTTCCAACCAACTCAAGAGATCAGGACTCACAAGAATAACCATGGAAGAAAATTCCTCGAAGAATATTTACTCCCAGGTATCAACCTATCTTCTATGGTCATTTTTATTCATGTGGAAGGTTTGGACATAAAGCTATAGAATGTCGTATGTATGTTTGCAATAAATATAGTTTCGGGAGATCTTTTAGAAATGGGTATTTCGGAACTTAGCAGAATATTAACATATTTGATCGTTTGAGAGATGATGTTGAATGTTACAAATTTAACTAGTTTGGAAACCTGGCTAAAGATTGCAGACTTGGAAGTTCCTCAAAGGAATTCTCGCAAAATAAGAATGAGTAAATATGGAAAAATAAGACTGAAAAATGTGTTATCGCTCTCAAGGCTCAAAGAAACAGAAATGTTTGGTATGTTGATAGTGGTTTCTCAATTCATATGATTGGAGATAGGAATAAACTCATATCCTTGAAGGAAAAGAAGGATGGAATATTGTATTTTGGAAATGACGGGTCTTAAAACGTCATAGGAGTAGGTACAGTCACATTTGGAAGCAAGAATGCATTAGAGAAAGATGTGTTGTTGCTTGAAAATATGAATCACAAATCTACTTAGTGTTGGAAAAATGTGCGATCAAGGACATACGATGCTATTTAACTCTAAGAAATGTGAAATCAGGAAAGGAAAGTTCAGTAAAATTGTGGCTACAGCAAGAAGAGCTCTAAATGACATATATATTTTGGATGAGACACCTAAAGGGTGATTTTTGGCAAAAGAAGATGAAAGTTGATTATGGCACAAACGAATGGGAGATATAAATTTTGATAATTTGGTCAAGATCAACAAGAAGGAAGCAGTAAGAGAAATGCCTAAAAGTTCAAAACCCACCAATACGATATGTGAATCTTGTTGGCACGACAAGCAGACAAAATTTGAGTTCAAGACAAAAGAACACTTTGCATGACTTCCATTGGAATTAGTACATATTGATATATGTGGTCCTATGAGAACAAAAGTTTTAGATGGAGAATTATATTTTATGCTAATGATAGATGATTACACTAGAATGACAACCGTTAGCTTCTTAAAGAAAAATATTGAGGCATTCGAATGTTTTAGAATCTACAAGGAATTGGTCGAAAATGAAACTAATTTGAAGATCAAATGTTTGAGATCAGATAATAGCGAAGAATTCACTTCCAAGGTATTTCAGCAGTACTGTGATGAAAATGGAATAAAAAGGAAATTCTCAACAGCGAGAACACCGCAGCAAAATGGAGTTGTTGAAAGAAAAAATATAACCATACAAGAAATGGCCAGAACAATGTTAAATGACTCAAAATCAGATGATAAATTCCGAGTTCAAGCAATCGATATAGATGTATTCATTATAAAATGAGGTTTTCTAAGGAACAATTTTAACATGACTCCATACGAATTATGGAAAGGAAGACCGACTAAAGTTAAATACTTAAAAATATTTGGAAGAAAATTCTACATTAAAAGAGAAGATAAAAAATTGGGCAAGTTCGATTGTTGTGTCGATGAAGGTATTTTCGTTGGTTATTCACGCAAAAGGAAGGCTTATAGATGCTACAATTTGAGGCGAAAATAAATAGTGGAAAGCATAAATGTTACTTTTGATGAAGATTGTGTTACAAAGGATGATGATGAGATTGTCCCTTCAAGAAAATCTGAGGGATCTGAGGGAGAATCTGTGAAGGATGAAGAAAAAGCTCCATAACAAGACCAATAAAATAAGGAAACAATAGTCAACCAAGAGGAAATAAGAAATGATCAGTAGTATGTACGAGAAAATTATCCACAAGATTTAAAAGAATGGTGTCAAAAGAATCATCCGTCAAATCAAATCATCAGCAACGTAAATGAAGGAATTGGAACCATAAGAATTCAATAGCTTCGTTCATCACAACAAGCCCACCTTTCTTTTTTAGCAACTTTATAGCCTAGCAATTTTGAGGAAGCTAGTCAAGATGAACATTGGGTAGCAGCTATGAATGAATAACTGGATCAAATTGAGAAGAACGATACTTGGGAATTGGTTCCACGACCAAACGATAAAAATGTTATTGGAACTAAACAGGTGTTCAGAAATAAATTGAAAGAGGATGGACAAGTTACCAGGAATAAGGAAAGATTACTCTGCAAAGGATATGCACAAGTTGAAGGAATTTATTTGAAGAAACATTTTCTCCCATTGCAAGAATGGAAGCTATGAGAATGTTTCTCGCTTATGCATGCTAGAGAAAAATCAAGGTCTACCAAATGGATGTTAAGTTAGCCTGTCTAAATGGTGAATTATAAGAAGAAGTTTACATTGAACAACCCGAAGGTTTTTTGCTCTCTAAAAAGGAAGACTATGTCTGCAGATTAAAGAAGGAACTATATGGTCTCAAGCAAGCTCTTAGAGCTTGGTATGTTTGTCTTGATGGATATCTACATCAACAAGGATTCAGGAAAGGAAGTGCTGACAACAATCTCTATGTGAACGTGGATCAAGATAACCTAACAATTATCGAGGTATATGTAGACGATATGATTTTTGGAAGTAATGATGACAGATTAAGTAAAAATGTTTCCACAAAGATGCAAAGTGAGTTTGAAATGTCTCTACTTGGTGAGATGACATACTTTTTAGGGCTTCAGATATCTCATCAGGATAAAGGAATATTTATATATCAAACTAAGTACATCAAGGAAATGCTCAATAAATTCAAGATGGAATATTGCAAGCCCGTCCTTACCCTAATGGTAACAGGTTGCAAGTTAAGTTTAGATGATTCGTCAAAAGATGTGGAACAGAGGTTGTATAGATCTATGATTGGCAGTCTTCTATATGTGGCAACTTCTCAACTAGACGTAATGCAAGTAGTTGGACAAGTAGCAAGATTCCAAGCAGCACCAAAAGAATCTCATATTATTGTCGTCAAAATAATTCTTCGATATCTTAAGGGCACAAAAGAATATGGTTTATGGTATCCCAAAGGAAATAATATAGCTATCCAAGATTATACAAATGCATATTGGGCAGGAAGTGTTGATGATCGAAAGAGTACCAGTGGAGTAGTATTCTATCTAGGTGGTTACCTTGTTTCACGGTTAAGTAAAAATCGGTCTTCAATCTCGTTATCCACAACAGAAGCATAATATATCGCAGCAAAAACTTGTTGTACTCAAGTATATGGATGATGAGCCTATTCCCATATTTTGTGATAACACCAATGCCATCAGTATCTCCAATAATCCTGTGATGCATTCCAAAAAAAAGCACATTCTGATCAAATATCATTTTGTGAGAGAGCACGTCACCGAAAAGAATATCAAGCTTGAATATGTTGGCACAAAGGAAAAAATTGCTGACATCTTTACCAAACCATTAGCTCGTGAAACATTTGAGTATCTTCGCATAAATCTTGGGATTCTCCCAAGCTCTCATTAGACTCTTTCTATTATATAACTAAGTAAAAAAAGAGGGGGAGTTGAGGTGTGTACAAGTCCGCATGATGACGTTTGTCAGGGTGAGTTACCCTTTGCCATTGATGACAAAAGGGGAGATAATGCTGTAGGAATAGGTGTCATGATCGTAGGGGGAGTACTTGTGTTTCCATCAATGCCAAAGGGTGATATTGTTGATCAGTGGTTGTCATTAATGTCAACCCAAGAAGCACCAGGGGCTACCCCGTTCTTGCATAGGAATTTTGACTTTACAACTTACTCTATTCCGAGTCAAATATATTTTGGATGGTTTCTACTTGTCGAGATGTTTCCATTGATATGTGGAATGCCACATAATTCTTCACGGTTTGAGGGATATTCATGTTTGAAGTTAGTAAGCCCAGTTAGTGGGCTAAAACCCCATGGGGTTGTGGCATGACACTAATCATTGGTTGTGGTCATTGACTTGAAAATAATTAATAAATTTTTAAGCTCCTAAAATCCCTCCAAAATTCACTTGTTGAAGACCCTCTCAACCTAAGAATTTATATAAATTGTGACCCTCATATCCTCCTCATGTAAGGATTTCACTACTCATAACAGGTCATTGTGGAATTTTCTCTATAACTTTTTTTCTGCGAAGCTTAAGATGTTGAAACTAAATTTTTTTTGGGTGAAATCCTGATGAAACGCTTGTTCGAATTTCAAATATTGGTTCGCTATATTGTCGGAGATATGATATGAGGAAGTTAGGGTTTTTGCAGGCTCTCAAATTTCATCTCAAACAGGTGACCTTGGGAAAATTTTCATAACTTTCTCTCTGAGAATGGGATTCAAATTTTGTAAAAAAGTGATAGAAAGAGGACAGGCTTTAGTTTTTTTTGTATCGTTTTTGGGACCAAAGGTTGAAACAGTCACGTGGAAATTCGTACAAGTTCACTCTACTGAACTAGTCTATAATCATGTCATCGTAGGAGATTGGGCATAACTATTTCTTGAAGAATCCAATGTTGATCAGAACTAAGGGGTTGGAAAGAAGACTTAGAGGGATACCACATGATGGAATTTCAGACCTTGGAGATCTGAAATTACAGAGATACATCATATTTAGTATCAAGCTTCTAGAAGGCAAGAAAAAATATGCATTCAAGGATCATTGCAGTAAGGAAAACACGTCAACAGTCAAGAGTAAGTCTACTACAACAAGGTATTTATGATTAGTGTTTGACTTTTAATTTGAATATCATATTTGACATGTGTTTTTGCAGGACAGTGTAAGTATTTTGTATGTATGTTTGATTGGGTTTTTTTCATAAATGTTGAACCTTTTTACATTTGAATTTTGAATATTTCTTTGACATATGGTTTACAAGACAGTGTAAGTATTTTTTTTGTATATTGGTTTGGGTCTTGCATGTGCATGAAGGCGGACACAATAGGACAACTCAGATACATACTAGAAGGACAATGTAATGCCAAAGTACCATTACTTGAAGCAAGCACGGCAATACCTCAACAACTACTAATGTTCAAAGAAGTAGTGTCAAGTCAAGTATCATGCCGTGTCAAAAGTCAGTATTGTAAAAATCATCATTGTAAAATTGAAAAAGAGTCAATCTACCTAGAGTTGGAGAGGCATTTTTGGGAGGTATAAGTGTCATTGTTGGATAATGTTATGGCTGGGTTGCAGGTCATAGTGTGATTGGGTGATTGGTCTAGTTCAAGAAAATCATTGTGAATCATATTGTATCATGGATCATTGTACCAGGTATGGGGGTCCACACTCTTGTCTTATTTTTTATCATTATAGGGTGGCAGGGAGGTACTAGGTTGGTGCATGAAGTCACCTACAGGTTGGAGCCTGTGAGCACTTCAGGGTGGTAGGTTGGTCTAGGATGTCAGGGCATCCTTCTAGTGGGAGCTGGAGAAGAATTCTTTTCTACAATTCTAAGAATTTGTACATTTCATTTCAGTTGGGGTTTAAGATTAAAGAATTTATTAGAAAAACGTTCGGTGGTTTTTGACCTAAAATTCATGTGCCTATTGTGTTCTACTGTTTACTGTTGTTACTGGATACACATCAAGAATAATTGAAGATTAGCTAATGCTCCAAAAATATTTAAAAAGTGCTAATTGATAAGAAATATTGATTCACCCCCCTCTCAATATTTCCAACTGACATATGACATGTACTAGGTCCAAGCACATTAAGACAACGTTTCTGGTACAACACACTACATAATGAAACAACCTGGTACAAATTAGGAAAAAGTCAGTATGCTTATATATTCACCTTAAATGCACTTTTCATCATGGATTTAATGTATGTATCAATGATGCATTTTTGAAATTTAAACTTATATATATATATATATATATATATATATATATATATATATATATATATATACACACACATATATATGTATATATATATATATTTATATATATGTGTGTGTGTGTGTGTGTGTGTGTGTGTGTTATGTTGAGTTATATAGTTAGATAATGTTAAAAATGGCACCAAGAAAGATTCTAATTTAATTTTCCCTTGAATTAAATTAGAAGAAAATTGTAATTCCACATCACATGACAACTTGTACGAGTTAACTAAGTTAGTTTGACTTAGTTGGTTCAGTTAATTTGAGTTTAGGGTCTAACTTGAGTCATGTAGAGTGGTTCATACTTTTTAGGAGCCCTCGTTTAGTTTATTTTAAGTTTTAATTAATTAATTTAGTTTATCTACGTTAAAGTCAATTTAACTAGTTTCAACTGTTGGAGGAACTAGTGAGAGGTCTAGTAGTGAGTTATGCACTCTATGATCAATCAATTAACTGATAAATAAACCATAAATATCTCATGCATGTGTGAACTGAGAGTTACCCAATTGAGATTGGAATTCAAAGGTAGTGTACTATTAGTTGTATAATTATCCAAATTGTATAGGTGGTGCATGCAGTCAGAGAAAGGTCCTAGATGGATTGCACAATATTGGATGGGGATTTCCCTAATTAATAGGGGCTAATTAACCAAGGAAACAATGCAAGGAAATAGGGATCTTAGCATGCAAAAAATTAGCTAAGTATTGGTCTAGGATTGTCTAGGAAGCAGTGAGACAGATAGAGATAGTGCAAATGTTTCGCAAGTTGAAGAAAACTATTGTAAACTTCTAATATTTTCTGACTAATGCAATATACAGGTAATAAGGTTTTTAGCTGTGGCTTTCCCTAGGAAATCATTGTCTAATGCATTGATTGAATTCTTTCTCTTGTATGTTTTGCGATTTCGCGATCGTTTAAATTGGTTTCTGCAATTGGTAGAGTAGATTCAAGTATATTATTTTAGAAAATTACAATTAGTAGTTTGAATCTATAAGGAATTTATACAAATAAAATATAGGAAGTGTAAATTACAAAATCATTACTCAAGTAATAAATTTAATAAGGGTGGGGACTAAGAGATATATAGTTT
This sequence comes from Pinus albicaulis, assembly GCA_034641835.2. Lineage (NCBI taxonomy): Eukaryota > Viridiplantae > Streptophyta > Pinopsida > Pinales > Pinaceae > Pinus > Pinus albicaulis. Next base: position 1,682,905,729 of record CM076575.1, on the reverse strand, counting down.
AACATAAATCTTTAGGTAAAAATCACATGAGATAGAACATTGCCGATGTGTTTCGAACCAACCAGTGTGGTTCATCTTCAAGACAAGATGAGAAATCAATTCAAGGCGATGACTAGTTTGACTAAGAAGTAAATTAAATAATGAATCAATTAAAAATAAATTTTAATTTTAATTTTTATTAGTCCAAGTTTTAATAATATTTATAATAAATATTCATATTTTAATAATTTTTAATAAATGATCATAATTAAATAATATTTTAATATAAGAATGGTTTAAAATAAAACAAATTTTTTATTATACGAAATTAAATAATGAATCAATTAAATGGAATTTTAATTTAAAATAAATTTTAATTTTTATTAGTTAAAGTTTCAATAATATTTATAATAAATATTCATATTTTAATAATTATTAATAAATAATCATATTTAAATAATCTTTTAATACAAGAACGGTTTAAATAAAACAAATTTTGTATAATACTAATATAAGAGAATATGATAGAATGAGAGGATTGAAGAATTTTTTTTAATAAAACTTTAATTATAACTAAGATTATATTATAAAGAAGTAACAATAATAACGCTTAAAAAAAAAGAAAGAGGACCGAGATAGAAAATAATCAAACTCATCTAGGAATATAGGGCAGGAATCCAACACGTGTTAAAATTCCAGCCATCATCCCTATTGAGATTAATAGGTTTTTTTTCAATCTCTAAGGCTTCCCTTAACATACGATGATGGAAATGGTCAATCCTAGCAATAACCTTAGCTTCTTCAATGCATATATGATGATTAGTTTTTTTTGCATGCTTAGTTGGGGCAGAAGAGCGGGATCTTCTATGCTTAATGTTAGTAGCATGTTTACAAATCCTTTGGTTAATTGACAGGCCTGTTTCACCAATGTAAGGCGTCCCACCGGAGCAAGGAATGATGTAGACACCCTTCCCTTCCCTGGGGTTCACGGAATCAAAAACCGACTTGAGAGATTTGTGAATAGTGTTAAGGGGTTTGAAAAACGCAAAAACATTATGCCTCTTAAGGATGCATCACCTTGATCTAATTTCTCTTCTCGTCCCGAGGATGAACCAGACTGGTTGGTTCAAAACACGTTGAAAATGTTCTATCTCATGTGATTTTTACCGAAAGATTTTTGTTAAATCACTATGGATCACAGAAGCCTCAATTCAAAAAAAAGATATATAGTTGTCATATCATTATATTAAATAATTCTAAAAATATGAATAATGGAAATTTTAAGGAAAATTATAGTTTATAGATCAACTCGAGTCTTAAAAAATTGTTGAGCATTCCCCAACTTATTGTATTATGAAGAGAATATTATGTTAAATAGTTATAAAACTATGTTAAATGTTATATATAGCTATATAATTATATTACATGCTATGGTATGTTATATAATTACATATAGTTATGTCGTATATATATAATAGTTATATTATACCTTATATATATATATATATATATATTGATTTTGGACTTTTAATTTAGTTAATTTTTTTATTTAAGTACAATTAATTTTACAAAACAAATTACTATATTTATTATTAAAAAATATTTAAAATATAAATATATTTAAATTTAAAATAAAAAATGAAATAAATTTTTTTATTTGATTTAATAGAGGTTCACTATGAGTAACCATATTCAATATGTTAATTTAAAACTCCTCATTTATTTAGTTTTTTGTTTTTTGTTTTGAATTTTTTTTTGGCATTTTTCATCAAATTTGTTTGAAATTTAAATTGCATTTTTAGTTACAAAAAACCATTTTTTTTATGAAAATTTATTTACGAAAGTCCTATTTTTTTTTTGATAAAGTTTTTACCATAGAAAACATTTATAATATTCATGCTACCATTGACGATAATGTATACAATGAAATTAAAAATAACAATTAAAACCTAAATTATAGTTTTTTGGTGCTTTCAAGCGTTTTCTTGGTGGTTTTCTAAGTTGTTTTTCGTCTTCAAGGGTTTTCTTAGTGGTTTTATAGGTTTTTTTTGTGGTTTTCAAGGGTATTCTTGGTGGTTTTTTGTGGCTTTCATGGTGGTTTTTGCGATTATTTTTTGTAGTTTTTGTATGCTAGGTTTTTTTTCAAATTAATTTATTTTACTTTGCAGAAAAAAATTGCCTACATTGGCTTGAGCTTCTAGGTCGTTGGTGGGATTGATGGGTAGTTGGATTGAGTTCCTCAAACTTGATTGAACTTAGAAATATTCCATCGAACTCCTTTTCCTCTCACGGTTTGAGAAAAATGACTTACGTAGGTCATGACTGAGGTTTTTTTAATAAGAAATAACGCTCGATCAAAAAATATAGCTCATTCGAGCCATGACTCTCGATCGAGCCTTTAGCTTGGGTCAGAAAACGACTCGATTGAGAGTTTGTTTAAATGCTCGATCAAACTGTTTTTAAGTGCCTCAACAACTCGATCGAGTGCTTAAAATTGCTTGATCGAGCATCCTTTTTCCACCAAAACACGCCCTCATTTCACGAAAAAGTGTAACCCAGCTCCATGGTACCACCTTAAGTTTCCTTGGAACAATACTACTCACCTTTATGAGTCTCTGGCAATGCCTTATTTTTCTCACCATGCCAACCATCCTCGTCATCGCCATATACAATTTAGTTGGTCCATCTCTCAGTCTAATTTGGTCTTTTCAAAGGCGACGAGTCAATGTAACATTCCATCTCATGCTTCGACCTCCTCATCCTCCTGTGTCTCCCTGGTTATTATGGGGATTAAGTTGGCTAGTCAGGCTTTCCCTTATGGTTTGTTTTTCTCCAAGAGTTCTCTGTCTTCTTTCGTTTTATCGAACGCCCTAACCCATTTTATGGATTCAGGCCCAATTATGTCTATTAGACTCATAGAGGTATTCTATCGCTAGTGGGTGGAGATCTCTAATTACAGTAATGGGGGTCTGCAAAGGTTCTCACTCAAGCGCTCTCTTAGGAAAGGAGCAATAACAAGCATGAGCATGCCCTATAATTTCCTTTATTTTTGGTGAAATTATAAAGGCTCGACCAACAACATCATGGTTCTTCATGGCTTTAGAAACATGGTTTAGAGCGATTGTAGTCACATGGTCAGTGGTTTGAGGGAAGATGGCTTCAACGCTCGTGGCTCAGGAAGGAGTGGCTTCCGTGCCAAGCATTTCATAGTTCTATCTCATGATAATTCTATGCCAGATGAGGGTGATGCTCCACCAGGTTGTCGGGTTATAGAACTCTCACTTAAGTTCAGTTTAGTAGAAGCTCCCTCCTTTTTTTATAGTCTATGATTCCTCTTGGCCTTAGTTTGTGGGCTTTGGTAGGCATTTGCACTCATTGCCATTCGAAACAATTTATTCTTTCTAGGAATCCCTAGTTTCTGTCTGATAAAATAGTTAAAAAAGACTTTAGTAACCTCAAGATCATAAACTTGTGCTACTAGTTTGGTTTCCCGAGCATACTAGTAGCACAAAAAACTCGCCTATATAATGCTTCTTCTAATCAATGAAATACCAAACTTAAAAATAAAAATACAAATACAATTTATGTATAAACAAATGTTACACCTAGTTCTTATCATGCTAGTAAAATATAAAAATCATCTTATTTTACTAGAAAATTTTCCAATTTTCATAACCAATACATGCATGTAATTATGAAAATTTACACTAATATTACAACTTAATTTCAAAATTTTATATAAATTCAGAAATATATATATATATATATATATATATATATATATATATGGTTATCATTATTTTGATTTGCAAATTTACAATAGAATATTTAAAAATAGAAACTAAATCAGTTATTTAACTTTATTTATGTTCATTAAATTTTCTAAATACTCTTAAATATACAATCAAATTCAATTTAACATTTTAAAATTAGTTTATATTAAATTTTACAAATCCCTTAAAAAAAAAAAAAAAAAATCAATCTCAACCCATTAAAATTGCAGTGGAAAACGTTATCATTACATTGAAATTCCATAATCTCAACCACATTAAAATTGCAGTGGACAACGTTATCATTCCATTGAAATTCCATAATCTCAACCACATTAAAGTTGCGGTCCGATTGAAATTCAAGAGAGTAATCAATCTCAGCCCATTGAAATTCTCATTCCATTGAAATTCCATAATCTCATTCCATTCTTATCCCATTGAAATTCAAGACAGTAATCAATCTCAACCCATTGAAATTGCTGTGGAAGACATTCTCACTCCATTGAAAGTTGCGGTGATGGGCCATCTTATCTCATTGAAATTCAAATGGAAGTTTCCTGTCCATTGAAAAGAACCATTCCCACGAAAAGCAGGGATAAAGCATGATAAGAAAGTACATGCATCTTTAAATATGTTAGAAAGCATTATTTCAAAAGTGAGATAGATGCCATGAAAGTCGTTTTTTTCCCACTTTTCTGAAGATTCCTGTGACAAAAGGTTGGCCTTCCGTACATTTTCATGATTTAATTTGACATCATTTTGCTGATTATGTAATATTTATACCCTTCTTTCCACAGTTAAGTTTCATTACCATGTTTAACTTTTATGTGACAAATTCAAAATTAAGCTCATGGGTTAATGACATTGGCTTGTGGCCCAAAATTGCTGGCATCATGCCTTCAGATGACGAAGGCAAATTAATACGTGCATTGGACAGTGGGTCTATATTTGAATGGTTTTGGTTAATTTTGAGACAATGCAGGTTATAAAGTTCAATTAACTACATTATCATATAGTGGTGGCAAAAATTCAACTGTAATATCATATTCCAAGAGCAGGGAAGGGACAGCCATCCTCCATAAAAAACAAATGGCATAGGCCAAAAGAATTGGGACTTTTGTAACTGGAGATACCCACTTACAAATAGACAACCAATAGACAGAGAAATAAATGAGATTCTCTTACCTTGCTGACTTGACCACACTTCTATCAGCATCTTTAAAAATAGCATCATCATTCAGCATCTATTCAAATATCTAAGACATGATACTTTGATGTGAAACGCAGGCATGGCTGCCATGGGTTCTACTAAACTTCAACTCTGTTCTATCCTTTGAGCGCTAAAATGCATTTGAACCTTCCTTCCTAAGTTGTAGATGCTTGCCAGACAATCACAGAAACATTTTGCAAGGCCAATAACACTGCAGATTGGTTGCAAAATTAGACAGATATCGAGAGGGTTCAGCCCTACGTGCATCACAACGTTCAAAGGGAGCTGTACCATTCAGCTAGTTTCTATGCTACGGATTCATTCGGCTCTGTCATTATTACAGTTGCTGTGCTAATTAAGGGAGTTGCCGTGTAAATCATAGGTACACGGCGCTGGTCATCGAACGCACCGATATAACCTGCAACTGCTGAGGATTTATCACAGTGGGCGTCTCCTACGCCTCCCATCTGCAGGCCGGTGAATGCTAAACCTTCTTACAGGATTTGGGGTTTAGGCACATCTCTGTTTGGGTTCTCCTCTGTAATGAAACTGCAGCAGCTTGTCAATATCACCCTAGAATGACATGAGACAAACGTAAACGTAAGCTAAAAGCATGTGTTATGAATAACCTGACGGGATATGCTCCAGGATCAACGAGCAGAGGATTTGTCCTTTGATTGATTTAATTTCATCATTATTTTACTCCGCGCTATTATTGCTATGGATCATGATTTGGCAACATCCATCTAGCTGAGAAGAAATCCGCCATTCTGGGGCAGCGGGCACTTCTGGAAAGAACATGCAATCCAGAAATGAGATTTTTTAATGTATGGTTCTTTGTCAATTTTATACAGAGAACAGAGAACAGGGACAGAGCAGCAAGGGCAGAGCATAGAGGACAGGGACAATGGGCAGAGCAGCTAGTTTTCAGTGGATAGCGGGCAGAGCAGCAAGGACAGAGCAGCAAGTTTTCAGTGGTCAGACCAACAGAGATTGAAGAGTTAAGCATAAAACAAAGGGTCAGTTTTGGGCAGAGATTTTGATTTCCCTTAATATCATCATGAGAATGGAACAAGAAACTTTAGAACTCGTAGAAACAAATGATATAGGGCAAGTGAAAATTGCCTCATCAACGAAAACTGGGAAGTGGGTTTGGGTCAATGCCAAACAATATCAGGGCATTTTAAAAAGGAGACTAGCTCGTTTAAAATGGGAGCAGACAAAGAAGAAAAAGTCTCAAAGGGAGAGTATTGTTCGCAAGAAACAACATTCAAACAAGTTTTCTTCGCAAGCATGTGGCAACAAGTCCAAAGGAAAATGAAAAGTTGGTGATGAGTATGCTTTATATAGTCCCACATCCACACCTCTCACTTGGTCATCTGACCTTTATGTGAGAGAACTCTTAAATGTAAAAGAAAGGTTGGAAGTAGTAGAAGCTAAAGCACTAGAAAGAGATTGTACAATCCATATAATAACAGCTGAAAATCAGGCTTTAGCAGAAAGCAACAAAGTTCTGAAGGAGCAAGTGTCATTACTGAAGGAAGCTCTCCGAATAGGGAAAACAGAATGGCAACACATGAAAGCGGAGGTGCAAAACATGAAGAAATTTGCAGTGGAAAACACAGAGGTGATGAATGCGAAGCCACCCCAGGATAAGGGGAAAGCAGTTGCTCAAATAGACAACAATGAAGAAACATCAAGAGAAGGGAGAAAAGAAGATCCCACAAAACTTTCCAAAACTTGGGCTCAAGTTGTTGGCAATTCTGCTAAGAGGGAAGGAGAAACAAACATCCAGGTTAACAACATGCAAGATAGAGAAAGCAAGGAAAGACTGGATAGAGCAACAAACATAATTATTAAAGGGGTGAAATAGTATGGTAAAAATGAATGTACTCTTGACCTTGCAAGAGACTTCTTGAAAGACAAACTCCAATGGCAAGGACAAGTATGTCAAGCATGGAGAGTAGGTAAGCTCAACGGTGAGAGAGCCAGGCCCATAAAAGTCATCTTGCCCAACTTGCATGATAAAGATATCATTCTGAGAAAGAAGCAACTCTTAAGGGGTTCTCGGTTTTTTATAGAAGAAAATTTAACTGTAAGACAACAAGAGGAAAGGAGGGATGAAATGACAAAAGTTAGGGCAGCAAGAGATGAGGGAAAAAGAGCATGGATTTATAAAGGTAAAGCCGTGATTGCGCAATTTGGACCTCCTTCCAAAACAATGCAACAAAATGATAACAAAGAAGAGGCAGCAAACTCTTTAGCAAGAAATGAGGAAGAAAGGTCATTATGGGCAAGCAGGGACAAAGACTCAACTGTGAGTCCTGCATGTCAAAACAAATAGCAATCAAGTCTTACCCAGGTTTCCTTAAGATTAGTTTGTTGGAACTGCAGGGGTTACCCATGGAGACGAGGACCTGGGTTAGGGCCTATTGCGGAAGGTAGAGACATAATTTGCCTCATAGAAACACATGAGCATGAAGGGTGTAAGACACCTTTGTTTGAAGGGTATTGGAAGATAGCAGTGTGGAACAAGGCAACAGGGAATGGCAAAGGGCACGGGGGTATCATGGTATTAGTAAGAGAAAAAGAAGGTCGTTTCATTCAGCTAGAAAAAGAAGACCCAAATAAACAATTTGTTTGGCTTAAAATATCGGAAAATGGAAATCTCATTAGAATTGCAGCATGCTATTTTGCACCGCAAGTTTCAAAAATCTACAAAAGTAGAGGGCTTGACCACAAAGATCCCTTTGCAGCCCTAAAAACGGATATTGCAATATATTCTCAGCTAGTTGAAGTCTTTATAGTGGGGGATTTCAATGCTAGAACTGCAAGTGAACAAGCTAGCATTCTTTGTTGTAAAGAAGACAGTGACCCTATCTGGCTTACAGAAGAGAGTAATCATCAGTGGAAACGAATTTCAGAGGATAAAGGCTGCAATATCTTTGGAGAAAAACTGCTTATGCTATGTGGGGCTTTCGATTTAGTCATTTGTAATGGGTTGACTAAATGGGAAAAGTCCGGTAATTTCACTTGCAATACTTACAATGGAGCAAGTGTAGTAGATTATGTAATTTGCTCGCATAGTTTGTGTGAGAAAATGAAGGAAGTGTTGATTGGAGATCAAATTTGGGACTTAAAATCAGATCACAAGCCAATCTATTTAAGTTTCTCTTGGACCGGAAAAAAGCAATTAGGGTTGAAAAATCAATGTGTTCAACAAAATCCCCCAAAGGGCAGAATTCTTTTGAATCCAGAGAATTGTAATACCTTCAAAATAATGCTAGAGAGGCTCTTCAAGAAGGAGGAAATCCCATCTCATGGCCTTCATAGTCACAGATTAACACGTTTAATTCAAAGCGCACTTGTTGAGTGCAAAAGAGCAAAAATTAAGAAGTCCGAAAAAAATTGCTTTCCGGTTAATGCTTGGTTTGACGAGGAATGCAAAAAGGCAAGGAGAAGGTGGAAGGAATCAGACACGGATAACATAAAGCTCAAAGCTTACAAGCAGTTAGTAAAAAAGAAAAAAGCCGATTTTATGGTTTCAAGGAGAGAAGAACTAATCTTCCTCGGGAAAAATAACCCCAAATTATTTTGGAAGGAGCTCCAATCGAAAAAAGTGCAAACTGAAAACAACATTACAGCTTCTAAATGGTTTGACTATGCAAGACAACTTTATGAGCAGGATCCCAAGGTTGACCCTCCTCCCTTGGTCAACACAGACACAAAACTCTTCACGGTGCAAGAGGTAGAGATGGGTATCAAGAAGTTGGGCGCTGGAAAAGCAAAAGATTTAGATGAACTCCAAGCAGAGTATCTAAAGTGGGGCTTAAAATTTCTTTCACCTCACATCACAAAAATTTTCAACAACATCTTACAGCAGGGGTTCCCCACAGATGGGACAACTAGTATGGCAATACCTCTTTTCAAGAGTGGTGACGTCAATAATCCTTCCAATTATAGAACCATAATGATAAACCCCTTGTTTGCAAAGTTATTTGGAAGCATGTTGGAAAAGAAAATTAGCAAGTGGGCAGAAGAAAGAAATAAACGAGCTAAAGGGCAAGCAGGTTTTAGACCTAAACATTCCACAGTTGATCATTGTATAACTTTAAGGCACATCATTGAAAAAGGTTGGGAAAAAAAGGAAGAAGTTTTTTGTTGCTTTGTTGATTTCAGAAAAGCCTTTGACACGATTCCGAGGGATAAGCTTTGGGGCAGAATGGAGGAACTCGGGGTTCCCAAGCATTTGAGAGCAGCTGTGCATAGGTTGTATGAAGAGGTGAAAGTCAAAATCAGAACTTCAGCTGGCATTTCTGAAAGTTTTAGAAGTGATATCGGGGTCAAGCAAGGTTGCCCATTGTCTCCTACCCTTTTTAGGTTATATATTGACAAGCTTGAAGAGTGGCTAAATTCGCAAGGGGGTGACGGTATCCAGTTGGGCAAGTTCGTTATCAGGCTTCTTTTGTACGCAGATGACCTTATATTGATTGCTAATTCGGCTCTTGGTTTGCAAGATCATTTACATTCCCTTGAGAATTTTTGTAAAAGGGTTGGGATGCAAGTCAATATTAGCAAAACGAAAGTAGTGGTTTTCTCTAACAAAAGAAAGCATAACCAACATAAGTTCTATTTTGGAGGCAACATTTTGGAAGAAGTTGCAGATTACAAATACCTCGGAATTGACTTCAACATAAATTTAAGTTGGGATGGTTGTAGAAAGAAAAGAACTTTAGGGGGTTGGAAAGCATTTTATGCTCTTCAAAACAGGTGTAGAGAGGCAGAGCCGTGGGACTGGAAAACCACCCTAACTCTTTTTGGGCTTCTAGTGATTCCGGTGATTCTTTACGGTTGTGAACTATGGGCTAGCAGCACAACCAAGATGCAGTGGAAACAAATTGAGAAAATTCAGAAACGTTTGATTACAAAAAAATTCAAAATTAAAAGTGCAGTTCCTTATGCTATCCTGTTAAGTGAAACAGGGGCTGCTCCTATTGAAGCAATTGCTATGGTGCGAGTCATAAGGTATCTGAAAAAAATTGAGCAAATGGAAGAGGATAGATGGCCTAAGGTTGTGTTTAGTGACAGATTGTGTAAAAGACAGAAGACTTGGATGCGGCAAAATAACAAATGGTTCAGTAAATGGGGGATTTGCTTGAGCATGTGTCCTACAAACAGTAAAGAGATAAAAACTTTTGTTATGGATAAATTCCACAAACATACTTGGAAGAAAGAGCTAGAGAGAAAGAAGAAGTATTACATAGAAGAGTTTAACCCCACACATAACCATCAACAAAAGGCATACATAGGGGCTGATATTTCTTGGAGATCTAAAATTCTTATTGCTCAATTAAGGACTAATTCTCATCAACTCCGTTGTGAAACAGGGCGCTGGAAAAGGCCAAAAGAAATGTGGGAAGAAAGAGTATGTATTTTTTGCTCTTCCGGAAAAGTGGAAACAGAAAAACATTTCATTCTAGAATGTGAGGCCTTCAAGGACACCAGAGAAAACTATGCAGGTATTCTGGCAGCGAATTCTTGGGATAATCTATTCAGCGAAGAGTTTGTCGATAAGCTGAGAGTGCTCATTGTAAAACTTCACAGGAAAAGGGCCGAATACAAGAGTCAGATAGAGAAGCAATCTGTCCCATAGGCTATTTTTAGCCTCGTGGACATTAAAAAATCTTTCTTTCTTTCTTTCTTTCTTTCCTTGCAGAGGTATTTGAATAATCAATTTCATACTGAGTAGGAATCTTAGGAAACAGTGATTGAGTTCCCCAAGATACTGGATTAAATGTTTCTACAGATACATTGGATCTCTCATTTGTAATTGGATAATTACAAATAATAGGGATAATAATATACATGATGACTGTGTGCAGGTGAGAACTGTATCAAGAGATGAATTCAGAGAAATAATAAGGGTCGCTCATGATGTAAGTGACATTGCTAACTTTGTTGAGTAGTCTCATTCATTCATCTCCAGTAAAGGTTGAAAGAAATTCGTCAGAATATTTCTCTGTATGATCTGACAGGGTATTGGGAAGAATGAAGAATGCAAGACAAACCCAACCTGCCAACGCGCGGAGCATAGAAATGTACACCCCGCGGCTCATTCTGAGGCGCCTTTGAGCTTGTCGGGACGGAAAGGTTGTCCGTGTTCTGAGTACTTTGGGGCTCATTATATATCACTCTATGAACATGTAGTGTTATCTGAAATAAAATATATATTTTTGGAATAAGGTTTTTGGGTTTGTAATTTAATTATTAATAATTATTAGATGTAATTATTAATAACTAGTAATTGTATCACATGTTGCAAAAGAAATGCTTTAAGGCAATAGAATAGGAAATAGTAGCTTAAAAGAAATAAGATGTTGCAGAGAAAGAGCCATCGTGAAGGAATGATTGGCAAATTTTACTTCCATGGAAGCATGTCGTGGAGGTTTCAAAGATATTGATGACAAGAGTTATCAACCAGAAAGACAAAGTTCTTAAACTCTGAAGCCTTTTCCTGATTGAAAAAATACTAAACTGAAAAGATATAGCAAACTTCTTGGCACAATATGTCAGCTTGCAACACATCCAAATAAAACAACTAAAACAAACTTCTTGGCACAATATGTCAGCTTGCAACACATCCAAATAAAACAACTAAAGTAAATACTATCAGATGGTTTTCAATGCATTTATGTAATTAAAATAGAGCTAGGAATTTTTGAAGACTACTACATTGAAAATTAGAAACATCTTCATGCTTGTTGGCATCAACATAAAACTGAAATGATTAGCATATATCATTGCAGACATGGTCACGGTTTTTCATGGATTAGGTGGTATGTATCAGCAAGAAAGGATATTAAATTCTGTTATAAGTAATGCCACTATTACACGAATTATTCATAGTCCTTAACGATATACCCAAATTTCTTTCACAATACTAATCAAGTGTCTAAAGAAGCCATCATCACTTCCAAAATCACATATTTAAAACATACAAGTTGTTAAAAATGAATTTGTTTCTATGAAAACATACAAGTTGTAAAAATTGAATTTGTTTCATAAATTTTAATAGAATCATGTGTTCAGATCTAAGATATAGTTCTTAAACTCTGAAGCATGTGTGTGTGTATTTTAATTTAATTTAAAAATAAAAAAATTAATTTATTTGAATACATTAAAAAAAATAATTTTTTAATAACAAACAATTATATCAAGAAATGTCAAGGACCATGTTATAGTGAAATCTAAATGCAATATTGCTTCCTTGAACCTTACAAATCATGAGGCCTATGTTTAAAGTAAGCTAAAGAACTTGTCTGATCATGCTAACATGAATGCCTCATGAATGAAGAAATAGATCGTGATTTTCTACTTTCAAAATCAAAGGTATTTTTGGTGTAGTCCCTCCATATTTATTCTTTACCACTTTGTATTAAGTCACCTATGTATTAGTTTTCCATGATATTTGAAAATATTCAAAAGATCAGTTATCTCCCAGGTGTCTACCATGTTCTTGTTTTTCCAGTGTCGTTGATATGAATTTGGTTTCTTTTGTTCTTTGTGAAGATAGTAAAAAATGTATGGAGAGGTGGCTTTCATCACTTCAAGAGAAGTAAAAATAAGGCTATTGAGAAAATAACTCCAACACCGAGAGAGATTCGGCAACATTTATGGAATTGGAAAACATGTCTTGTTCTCTATTGTTGGCTACTCAACATAGATTTCTTGATCTTGTGTAGAAGAAATGAATTTGTATTTACATTATATTACATTAACAATGAAATTTCCAAAATTCATGGCAGGGTTTCGATCACATTTGTAAATAAAATTATAACACAGTGTCACACTTTTCTTATGAGAGCTAAATGCTCCTATATGCATGATGGATTTCATCACTTAGGAGTAGTAAAAACAAGTTTATTGCGAAAAAAAATCCAACACATTTGTAGAGAAAATTATAACACAGTATCACATTTTTCTTATCAAAGCTAAATGCTCCTATATGAAACAACTATGGATTTCATCACTTAAGAGAAATAAAAACAAATTTATTGAGAAAAAAAAATCCAATACATTTGTAGAGAAAATTATAACACATCATCACACTTTTCTTATCAGAGCTAAATGCTCCTATATGCAATAACGATGACTTTCATAAAGATCAGAACAAACAATTTTATTGAGAAAACAATTCTAGCACTAAGAGAGATTTGGAAGCAACTGTTGAATTGGTGAACATGTCTTGCTCTATGTTGTTGGATATTGGGCATAGATTTCTTGATATTTTATACAAAAATGTAAATTTTCATGTAGCTTATACTACATTAACCATGAAATTTTCAACATTTAGGGAACACTTGCCATCACATTTGTAGAGAAAATTACAATAGAGTATCACATTTTTCTTAACATATCTAAATGTTCCTATATGCAACAACTACTGCAAGCTAGAATAAGAAGATAAATAAGAATCTGGTTTCGTACTTGAGATAGATTCATTCTCTGCACATCTAGACTAAAGCTTAATAAAACAAAACTCACCATACTTCGAATTTTTGAAATAAATATCTTAAAAATTAGAATATCAATTTAATACATTTTACTCAATTACACATTTAACAATATTCATTTAAAAAAATACAAATACAAATTATAATTTTAAATAAAACTATTCTAAATAAAAAAGTACAAAGAATAACATTAATTACCATGGTCCTCGTGTACATTCCTCTTATTACTTATGTTTGTAACTTATTCTTAATCACGTAGTGTCAATTTATTAAAACTATAATCTACAATTCTCTCTTTTTATAGCTTTGGTGGAAGGATAGAGTATTTAAATTCCCTTACCTTTTAAGAAGCATCCTCAATTACTGTACCACCCACCTCGACATCCAATCTAGAGATCTTAGGTTATTCTAAATTGATCAAGAGTATAGAATTTTTAGGGTGTTGTTTTATGTGCACTAAAATTCCCATGAGGTCCATCACTATGTATGTGATTCATTGCAACCTTGGATATACTCTATGAGTTGTTGTGATTTTTTTCTTGTGGCTACGACTTAGTTTTGGTTGTCACCTAGTTATCGTGATTCAAAACTTTGGTATCATATCAGATCCTTATAGAATTAGATATATTCTGTGAGCTAATGTGATATTTTGTTTGTCACAATGATTTAAAAATCAATTATTATACCACAAGATTGACTTTCTCATTATCTGTTTTGTTTATGAACCCTTTAAAAAAAGCCACAAGAACATTTGATTTTACACTATGATCTTCCCAGCATGGGTGGGGGTTTAAAAAATTGGAGAGTAAATTGAGCGGTTATTGTTAGAAATTTTTGTATAAGATGGAAAATTTGGATGGTTTGTAGATAATATGCATGCCATAACAGATATCGAGTTTGAATTTTTTAGTGTCCCTGGCCACCATTTCAACTGAGAACGTCAATGCATCACTATGTGAATGATAACTTGTGACATCGCTAGCCATTTTCTTTGATTGTGGATCAATTTATAAAACTAAAAACTTGTGAAATCCGTAACCATTTTCTTTGATTGTGGGTTTCAAAAACTCGAGAGTAAATTGAGAGGTTATTGTTAGAAATTGTCAATGCATCTAATAGGATCCATTTCAACTGAGAATGTCAATGCATCATTGTGCATCTAATAAGATCCATTTCAACTGAGAATATCAATACATCACTGTGTGAATGACAACTTGTGACATCCCTAGCCATTTTCTTTGATTGTGGATCAAGTTATAAACTAATAACTTATGAAATCCGTAGCCATTTTCTTTGATTAACATAGTATCACACTTTTCTTATCAAAGCTAAATGCTCCTATATGAAACAACTATGGATTTCATCACTTAAGAGCAGTAAAAACAAGTTTATTGAGAAAAAAAAATCCAACACATTTGTAGAGAAAATTATAACACATTATCACACTTTTCTTATCAGAGCTAAATGCTCCTATATGCAACAAAGATGGCTTTGATCAAGAGCATAACAAACAATTTTATTGAGAAAACAACTCTAGCACTGAGAGAGATTTGGAAGCAACTGTTGAATTGGTGAACATGTCTTGCTCTATGGTGTTGGATATTGGGCATAAATTTCTTGATATTGTATAAAAGAATGTAATTTTTCATGTAGCTTATAATACATTAACCATGAAATTGTCAACATTTAGAGAACACTTTCCATCGCATCTGTAGAGAAAATTACAATAGAGTATCACATTTTTCTTATCATAACTAAATGTTCCTATATGCAACAACTAATGCAAGCTAGAATAAGAAGAGAAATAAGAATCTTGTTTGGGACTTGAGATAGAGTCATTCTTTGCACATCTAGAGTAAAGCTTAATAAAACAAAACTCACCATACCTTGAATTTTTTAAATAAATATCTAAAAAATTAAAATATCAATTTAATACATTTTACTCAATTACACATTTAAAAATATTTTCTTTGGTTGTGGATCAGGTTGTAAACTATAATATACTCTCTCTTTAGAATACTTTGGAATATATATTGGATGGATGGAAAGGTTATGGTAAAACTTGTACAAATAACCCCTTAGGGTTTTCTCAACTTACTCTATTGTTAATAATATAGTGTCAATTTTGTAAAACTATAGGACTTAAAAAGGGGAAGGATGTTATGCATATAACACAGTCGCCTCATGATGAAGTTGCGATCTCTATGGAAGAAGGGTATTTCCAACAGGATGGAAAAATGTCGTGGAAGATGAAAGAAATTTCATTCATCTGTTTTATGATCTTTTATTATGGGGACGTTATTTCTACAGATAGTAATGATGATATCAAAGCTTACTATCAAGCATGGCCCCTCTTGGATATTGTTGACCCTCCAAATAAGAGCACCCACACATACATACACATATATATACTTCTAGGTTGAAATGTACAAAAGAGTATTATTAAATTCAAAAACTTAAAAAATACTTGATCATATCATGCAAACTAAATTTGTATTTCACATAAGAGCACAATATATACTTCATAGCTAGGAGTATTGTTTATTTTTACAACTGGCATATTGTTGATAGTTTTTTTAGAGAAAAAATTGTGCACCTTTAGATAACATTACATATCACATCTGCCTTCATCTACACTCTTCTTCTATATGCTATTGAGTATGCTATTGACTTACATCGTTTCCTTTGCAATATTTGGTGCAAATAATAGTTTATATATTAAAAAATACTACTTATGAATAATAAAACAGTTGTAACATAATTAATATATAACAAAAAAAACCCATGTATTTTTGGAATAATAAAATACTTGTTAAAACAAGAAAAACTATGTATATTTGCATGTATGAAATTTTAGATGCATTCTATTGAGTAAAATTTTAAAAGAATAATGGTTATAAACATTTAAAAATCATTTTATTAAATAATTAGTTTAGATCTATACTGTTTATGGGATGGATCAATTCTCTTTTCACTTTAAAAGAGCTTTGCTTATCAAGACATTTGATCTCTCTTGGTTCTTGATATTGATCTAGGCCATCTTTATTCCCCCCTTTAAATAAACTACATTCCCCATGAATACCACGGGACATTGACCCATGGGTTGTTTTTATAGTTTATTATTATTTTATTTTATTTTGTATTTTTACCTAGTTAAAGTGTTCATTACATTATGTCAATCTTTTTATTTAATTTACTTTTATTTTTATTTTTGTGTAATTGTACATGGTCAAAATGTTTTTTTTTTTAAAATTTAGTAGTACCTTTCCATTTCATTTTTAAAGAGAGCAAGTTGTTATAAATACTATCGTTTGCGGAGCCTCAACCTGCCCGAAGGAAACCAGGTCTGTTGGCCACCGCCGAGCATTAAAAGCCATCCAAAATTGAAATTGTCTTTTTCTTCTAATTTATGCATTTACAGCGTTGTTATGTCCATAACATTTACATTTAAAAGAAAAAGTATATATACTATTTGCAAAAAACATGCAAAATATCTATAGTCTAAAGAGAAGTGCCATCAGAAGAGTCCACATGGGCTGGGTCCTTTGCAGTAGAACCCAAGAAATCCTTTTTCTGCAGGCTGTTAAGCTGTCACTCTATGTTTCCAATTATTTTATTAACCTGAATCTGAGCCTTCATCATATTGTGAATATCCTGTTTGATTTGATGTAATTCAAACAAAATTGAAGAGTTTTCTTCCTTCACTTCCATATTAGTCATTGCCTTGGCCAATACACATTTCATTTTCCAATAAGTTTTCACAGACTGTTGGAACAACGATACCCTGCCTCTTGTGCTGCCCGGATCTAAAATGAAATCCATCTTAGCCTCTTGTTCCTTCAAATCTTCATCATCACTATCAGTTTGTCTTTCCCAACCATGGATTGCTTTGCGTATATGAATCAGATTCCCAACTTCATAAACATCAGAAATATTTTCTAGAGTTTGTTCTTTTGTCTTCCGCCCTCTTTTGCTAGTCCCAATGGTTTGGTTGATCTGATGATTTCCCTTTCCTTGACCATTTTTTCCTTTCACCATGAAGGCTATAAAGAATTGGGCTCTCAATAACCTGAATGCGAATCCTGTGAATAAAGAAAAATCAGTATAATGGTCCCAGAAAGCTCTGTTCATTACATCTTGTTGCTCATTCCCAAAACTATCCATGGTGAGGCTGGGTAGTTGATTTCCATTACTATCAAGGAGGATTTGCTCAACATTGTACAACAATGAACCAATAAAGATAAGAAGCATAACGAAGGGTTGAGGAAAAACAGGAATATTATCCTTAATCTGACTGCAAAACCGTTGAACAACATAGCTCTTCACCCAACAGAGAAAGAGATAGGAATACCATTGAAAGGCCATACCCCAATTATAAAAAATTAAAGAGCGACCAACAAAAAGGCAACCTTCGAGAGGATGCATTGAGGAATATTCGTAACATAGAGTTTTCAAATTAAAAGACTTTAGCAGAAAAATGCAGGTGGGAAGGCCTTTCATAACGAAAACAGAGACACGAGTTTGCATGCAGGGGTTTATATGAGGCCTTAGATCTAATGAACCAGTAGACTTGCAGAAAATTCTACAAATTTTACAACACCTTGACCCTGAACTAAACTCCATTTCCTGGTTGATTTTGTCTACCCAAAGATAATACCCAGAAATAGACAACAACATCTAAAAATTATAGCAAGAAATACAAAGAAAATAGGCCGGAGGACTTCAAAAACATGGTTCTAGTTCAATATAGACACCATCATCTTCGCTTTTACAACTATACGAACATACATTTTCCATGGAATGACCATTACTAACAACATAACCATCGTCTTTGGTCTTCAGAGCAACGGAAAAGAAGGTCGACATTAACATTACATACCAGATAATACTCCAGTGCTGAAGATGACCACGCACAGAATGAACTAAAGACCGAACCAGAGAACGAAACAAACCTTGCTTTGCAATGCCAATTTTATGAGGCAGAAAAGTAAGAGTGTTGCCCAAGTTAATTCCCCACTGCTGGCGTAAAGACCGAAAGATGTCTGACATATGATCATCCTCCTTAGCAAGCCTAGTAGTAATGCGCATTGATGGGGCGTTATGGCAAGGACCGCCACCCCCACTCAATAAATTAGTTGCGGCCATCATTCACCGCGTGGAGTGAAATGACCAGACACTTGATCGGGGTTGAGATCTATCTTTTTCCAATCAAAATGTTAAACATGGCATAACAACATTTCTATCATACTTTGTTGGAGAGCATTGTGACACAAAAATGTAATATTTAAATAAATAAATAGTTATTTTCCTTTTTTATAGTGCTTTTTATCCATGCAATTTAAATTAATTGGTTTGTGTGGAGTTTAATTTTATAATATAAATTTTATTTAAATCTAACAAATTTTTAATAGCATTGTTTTAACTTAAAAGTCACCAAAACCTAAATACTTATCTTAATTTCCCCCTTTAAATAAACTACATTCCACATGAATACCATGGGTCAATACCATGGGCTCTTTTTATAGTTTATTAATATTTTATGTTATTATTTTTATTTTTTTATCTTATTTTGACCAATAGTTATTTTCCTTTTTTTATAGTGTTTTTTATCCATTTATTTTAAATTAATTGGTTTGTGTGGAGTTTAATTTTATGTTATAAGTTTTACTTAAATCTAATTTTTTTTTAATAACATCATTTAAACCTAAAAGTTGTGGATCTAATGGCCTAAAACGTTTCAATCGTCTAACATTTGATCCAATGGCTCAAACATGGACACATTGGCAGCTAGGGGAGTTGTTTTCAAATAAAAATGCCTTAAGGCGTAATTATTAAATGTATGGTAAAGATTTATTTTTTATAAAATATTTTAAAATATTTATAAATGGATAACATGGATTTAAATTTAATAAAATATTCATAATAGTATGTATATATTAATGATTTAAATTTATCTTTAAAGTAGTTATATACATATTTTTTATCTTTTTAATTTTTAATTAAATTGAATAATTAAAAGACAATGTCATATAAACAAGTGTTTTTTAAGGGTGGTTCACTGACACTGAGGCTACAACCACAAGAAAATTTAGAGAGATCAATTCGAACAATCCATACTATCCATCCACTGGAAAATATAGGTAGTTCAACTCGAAGAATCCAGGCAGATCAACCCAGGGCTATAAGGCTATATCCACAGGAAAATACAGGCAGATCAAAGGCAGATCAACTCGAAGAATCCACACATCCACACTGGGTTACATCTACAGGAAAATCCAGGTAGATCAAACCAAAAAATCCAGGCAGATCAACCCAGGGCTACAGGGCTACATCCACGGTAAAATACAGGCATATTAAAGGTAGATCAACCCGAAGAATCCACACTACGCGAAGAATCCACGGTGGGCTACATCCACGGGAAATCCATGCAGATCAACCCGAAGAATCTAGGGAGATCAACCCAGGGCTACATGGCTACATCTATGAGAAAATACAGGCAGATGAAAGGTATATCAACTCGAAGAATCCAAACTACCTGAAGAATCCACACTGGGCTATATCCATGGAAAAATCCAGGCAGATCAACCTAAAGAATACAATGAGATCAACCCAAGTCTATAGGGCTACATCCATGGGAAAATACAAGTAGATCGAAGGTAGATCAACCTGAAGAATCCAGGGATATCAACTGAGGGTTATAGGGTTACATCCATGAGAAAATCCAGGCAGATCAACCCTACACTACAGGGCTACATCCATGGGAAAATGGAGGCAGATCAACCCAAAGAATATAGACAAATCAACCTAGGGCTACAGGCCTACATCCACGGGAAAATCCAGGCAGATCAACCTAAATAATATAGACAGATCAACCCAGGGCTACAGGGCCTACAGGGCTACATCCACGGGAAAATACAGGCATATCAAAGGCAGATCAACTCGAATAATCCACATTACCTGAAGAATCCGCCCTGGGCTACATCCATGGGAAAAACCAGGCAGATACTCGAATAATCCACATTACCTGAAGAATCCGCCCTGGGCTACATCCATGGGAAAAACCAGGCAGATCAAATCGAAGGGATCTACCCATCGGTCAAACAAGCATGGCCTAACCCCAAGGGGTCAAGGAAGATTTGACCCTCTGACCTTCCAACTAGCTAGGTACTTAGCAACGAGAACTCAACCAATTGAGCTAACCTTCTAAGGCTTTCATAGAAACAAGTGCTATATGGAGTGACATATGATTTTCTTGGTATATGATATTAATAAGCCATAATATTATAACAAAGTCTATTTATAAATTAAGATTCTTCATGATAAAATGGAAATAAATCTCCATGATTAAGAATCTTGTTCCATAATAATAATAATACTTTAAAATAAATTTGTTATTATTATTATTGTTATTGTTATCATTATTTTTAGCAATATGAGATATATCATGAAATAGGCTATCAATATTTACCAACAATTTAATTTATGTCTAAACTAATATATCACATATTTGAAAACCCTTAGGGTTAGCTCAATTGGTTGAGTGCATGTAGTTAAAACACTTTTTCACTTTTGCTATTAAGAAGTCACATGTTCAATTCTCCTAAAGACTTTTTTTGATAGATACAAAGAATGAAAATGTAAAGTTTTGTTTATCCTCACATATATATGTAAAGTAAATGATATATATATATATATATATATATAAAGTTAGGTAAATAATATTAATATAATATTTATAAAATTTCATTATATATATATATACAAGTTAAACGAGATAAAACAACTTGCATTGAATTCTTATTTAGTATATTTTAGATATTAAATATAATTCAATAATATGGTGTAATTTTTGTTAGGGTGGTTTTTGAGTTATTGTGATCATGACTGTTTTATTTTAATTTTAGTTAACATTTATTTTATATAATTTATTATAAATTGGAAAAATAAATATTTATTAAAGATCTAATTTAATATAATTTTCAAATTTATTTGAAATTTAATATAATATATATAAGAGCTTGTCGGGACGGAAAGGCTGTCCGCGTTCTGAGTACTTTGGGGCTCATTATATATCAATTTATGAACATGTAGTGTTATCTGAAATAAAATATATATTTTTGGAATAAAGTTTTTAGGTTTGTAATTTAATTATTAATAATTATTAGATGTAGTTATTAATAACTAGTAATTGTATCACATGTTGCAAAAGAAATGCTTTAAGGCAATAGAATAGGAAATAGTAGCTTAAAAGAAATAAGATGTTGCAGAGAAAGAGCCATCGTGAAGGAATGATTGGCCAATTTTACTTCCATGGAAGCATGTAGTGGAGCTTTCAAAGATATTGATGATAATAGTTATCAACCAGAAAGACAAAGTTCTTAAACTCTGAAGCCTTTTCCTGATTGAAAAAATACTAAACTGAAAAGATATAGCAAACTTCTTGGCACAATATGTCAGCTTGCAACACATCCAAATAAAACAACTAAAACAAACTTCTTGGCACAATATGTCAGCTTGCAACACATCCAAATAAAACAACTAAAGTAAATACTATCAGATGGTTTTCAATGCATTTATGTAATTAAAATAGAGCTAGGAATTTTTGAAGACTACTACATTGAAAATTAGAAACATCTTCATGCTTGTTGGCATCAACATAAAACTGAAATGATTAGCATATATCATTGCAGACATGGTCACGGTTTTTCATGGATTAGGTGGTATGTATCAGCAAGAAAGGATATTAAATTCTGTTATAAGTAATGCCACGATTACACGAATTATTCATAGTCCTTAACGATATACCCAAATTTCTTTCACAATACTAATCAAGTGTCTAAAGAAGCCATCATCACTTCCAAAATCACATATTTAAAACATACAAGTTGTTAAAAATGAATTTGTTTCTATGAAAACATACAAGTTGTAAAAATTGAATTTGTTTCATAAATTTTAATAGAATCATGTGTTCAGATCTAAGATATAGTTCTTAAACTCTGAAACATGTGTGTGTATATTTTAATTTAATTTAAAAATAAAAAAAATAATTTATTTGAATACATTAAAAAAATAAATTTTTAATAACAAACAATTATATCAAGAAATGTCAAGGACCATGTTATAGTGAAATCTAAATGCAATATTGCTTCCTTGAACCTTACAAATCATGAGGCCTATGTTTAAAGTAAGCTAAAGAACTTGTCTGATCATGCTAACATGAATGCCTCATGAATGAAGAAATAGATCGTGATTTTCTACCTTCAAAATCAAAGGTATTTTTGGTGTAGTCCCTCCATATTTATTCTTTACCACTTTGTATTAAGTCACCTATGTATTAGTTTTCCATGATATTTGAAAATATTCAAAAGATCAGTTATCTCCCAGGTGTCTACCATGTTCTTGTTTTTCCAGTGTCGTTGATATGAATTTGGTTTCTTTTGTTCTTTGTGAAGATAGTAAAAAAGGTATGGAGAGGTGGCTTTCATCACTTCAAGAGAAGCAAAAATAAGGCTATTGAGAAAATAACTCCAACACCGAGAGAGATTCGGAAACATTTATGGAAGTGGAAAACATGTCTTGTTCTCTATTGTTGGCTACTCAACATAGATTTCTTGATCTTGTGTAGAAGAAATGAATTTGTATTTACATTATATTACATTAACAATGAAATTGCCAAAATTCATGGCAGGGTTTCGATCACATTTGTAAAGAAAATTATAACACAATGTCACACTTTTCTTATGAGAGCTAAATGCTCCTATATGCATGATGGATTTCATCACTTAGGAGTAGTAAAAACAAGTTTATTGCGAAAAAAAATCCAACACATTTGTAGAGAAAATTATAACACAGTATCACACTTTTCTTATCAAAGCTAAATGCTCCTATATGAAACAACTATGGATTTCATCACTTAAGAGCAATAAAAACAAATTTATTGAGAAAAAAAAATCCAATACATTTGTAGAGAAAATTATAACACATCATCACACTTTTCTTATCAGAGCTAAATGCTCCTATATGCAATAACGATGGCTTTCATCAAGATCAGAACAAACAATTTTATTGAGAAAACAATTCTAGCACTGAGAGAGATTTGGAAGCAACTGTTGAATTGGTGAACATGTCTTGCTCTATGGTGTTGGATATTGGGCATAGATTTCTTGATATTTTATACAAAAATGTAAATTTTCATGTAGCTTATGCTACATTAACCATGAAATTTTCAACATTTAGGGAACACTTTCCATCACATTTGTAGAGAAAAATACAATAGAGTATCACATTTTTCTTAACATATCTAAATGTTCCTATATGCAACAACTACTGCAAGCTAGAATAAGAAGATAAATAAGAATCTGGTTTCAGACTTGAGATAGATTCATTCTCTGCACATCTAGAATAAAACTTAATAAAACAAAACTCACCATACTTCGAATTTTTGAAATAAATATCTTAAAAATTAGAGTATAAATTTAATACATTTTACTCAATTACACATTTAACAATATTCATTTAAAAAAATACAAATACAAATTATAATTTTAAATAAAACTATTCTAAATAAAAAAGTACAAAGAATAACATTAATTACCATGGTCCTCGTGTACATTCCTCTTATTACTTATGTTTGTAACTTATTCTTAATCACGTAGTGTCAATTTATTAAAACTCTAATCTACAATTCTCTCTTTTTATAGCTTTGGTGGAAGGATAGAGTATTTAAATTCCCTTACCTTTTAAGAAGCATCCTCAATTACTGTACCAACCACCTCGACATCCAATCTAGAGATCTTAGGTTATTCTAAATTGATCAAGAGTATAGAATTTTTAGGGTGGTGTTTTATGTGCACTAAAATTCCCATGAGGTCCATCACTATGTATGTGATTCATTGCAACCTTGGATATACCTATGAGTTGTTGTGATTTTTTGCTTGTGGCTACGACTTAGTTTTGGTTGTCACCTAGTTATCGTGATTCAAAACTTTGGTATCATCTCAGATCCTTATAGAATTAGATATATTCTATGAGCTAATGTGATATTTTGTTTGTCACAATGATTTAAAAATCAATTATTATACCACAAGATTGACTTTCTCATTATCTGTTTTGTTTATGAACCCTTTAAAAAAAAACATAGGAACATTTGATTTTACACTATGATCTTCCCAGCATGGGTGGGGGTTTAAAAAATTGGAGAGTAAATTGAGCGGTTATTGTTAGAAATTTTTGTATAAGATGGAAAATTTGGATGGTTTGTAGATAATATGGATGCCATAACAGATATCGAGTTTGAATTTTTTAGTGTCCCTGGCCACCATTTCAACTGAGAATGTCAATGCATCACTATGTGAATGATAACTTGTGACATCACTAGCCATTTTCTTTGATTGTGGATCAATTTATAAAACTAAAAACTTGTGAAATCCGTAACCATTTTCTTTGATTGTGGGTTTCAAGAACTCGAGAGTAAATTGAGAGGTTATTGTTAGAAATTGTCAATGCATCTAATAGGATCCATTTCAACTGAGAATGTCAATGCATCATTGTGCATCTAATAAGATCCATTTCAACTGAGAATATCAATACATCACTGTGTGAATGACAACTTGTGACATCCCTAGCCATTTTATTTGATTGTGGATCAAGTTATAAACTAATAACTTATGAAATCCGTAGCCATTTTCTTTGATTAACATAGTATCACACTTTTCTTATCAAAGCTAAATGCTCCTATATGAAACAACTATGGATTTCATCACTTAAGAGCAGTAAAAACAAGTTTATTGAGAAAAAAAATCCAACACATTTGTAGAGAAAATTATAACACATTATCACACTTTTCTTATCAGAGCTAAATGCTCCTATATGCAACAAAGATGGCTTTCATCAAGAGCATAACAAACAATTTTATTGAGAAAACAACTCTAGCACTGAGAGAGATTTGAAAGCAACTGTTGAATTGGTGAACATGTCTTGCTCTATGGTGTTGGATATTGGGCATAGATTTCTTGATATTGTATAAAAGAATGTAATTTTTCATGTAGCTTATAATACATTAACCATGAAATTGTCAACATTTAGGGAACACTTTCCATCGCATCTGTAGAGAAAATTACAATAGAGTATCACATTTTTCTTATCATATCTAAATGTTCCTATATGCAACAACTAATGCAAGCTAGAATAAGAAGAGAAATAAGAATCTTGTTTGGGACTTGAGATAGAGTCATTCTTTGCACATCTAGAGTAAAGCTTAATAAAACAAAACTCACCATACCTTGAATTTTTGAAATAAATATCTAAAAAAAATATCAATTTAATACATTTTACTCAATTACACATTTAAAAATATTTTCTTTGATTGTGGATCAGGTTGTAAACTATAATATACTCTCTCTTTAGAAGACTTTGGAATATATATTGGATGGATGGAAAGGTTATGGTAAAACTTGTATAGATAACCCCTTAGGGTTTTCTCAACTTACTCTATTGTTAATCATATAGTGTCAATTTTGTAAAACTATAGGACTTAAAAAGGGGAAGGATGTTATGCATATAACACAGTGGCCTCATGATGAAGTTGCGATCTCTATGGAAGAAGGGTATTTCCAACAGGATGGAAAAATGTCGTGGAAGATGAAAGAAATTTCATTCATCTGTTTTATGATCTTTTATTATGGGGACGTTATTTCTACAGATAGTAATGATGATATCAAAGCTTACTATCAAGCATGGCCCCTCTTGGATATTGTTGACCCTCCAAATAAGAGCACCCACACATACATACACATATATATACTTCTAGGTTGAAATGTACAAAAGAGTATTATTAAATTCAAAAACTTAAAAAATATTTGATCATATCATGCAAACTAAATTTATATTTCACATAAGAGCACAATATATACTTCATAGCTAGGAGTATTGTTTATTTTTACAACTGGCATATTGTTGATAGTTTTTTTAGAGAAAAAATTGTGCACCTTTAGATAACATTACATATCACATCTGCCTTCATCTACACTCTTCTTCTATATGCTATTGAGTATGCTATTGACTTACATCGTTTCCTTTGCAATATTTGGTGCAAATAATAGTTTATATATTAAAAAATACTACTTATGAATAATAAAACAGTTGTAACATAATTAATATATAACAAAAAAAACCCATGTATTTTTGGAATAATAAAATACTTGTTAAAACAAGAAAAATTATGTATATTTGCATGTATGAAATTTTAGATGCATTCTATTGAGTAAAATTTTAAAAGAATAATGGTTATAAACATTTAAAAATCATTTTATTAAATAATTAGTTTAGATCTATACTGTTTATGGGATGGATCAATTCTCTTTTCACTTTAAAAGAGCTTTGCATATCAAGACATTTGATCTCTCTTGGTTCTTGATATTGATCTAGGCCATCTTTATTCCCCCCTTTAAATAAACTACATTCCCCATGAATACCATGGGACATTGACTCATGGGTTGTTTTTATAGTTTATTATTATTTTATTTTATTATTTTTATTTTATTTTGCATTTTTACCTAGTTAAAGTGTTCATTACATTATGTCAATCTTTTTATTTAATTTACTTTTATTTTTATTTTTGTGTAATTGTACATGGTCAAAATGTTTTTTTTTTTAAAATTTAGTAGTACCTTTCCATTTCATTTTTAAAGAGAGCAAGTTGTTATAAATACTATCGTTTGCGGAGCCTCAACCTGCCCGAAGGAAACCAGGTCTGTTGGCCACCGCCGAGCATTAAAAGCCATCCAAAATTGAAATTGTCTTTTTCTTCTAATTTATGCATTTACAGCGTTGTTATGTCCATAACATTTACATTTAAAAGAAAAAGTATATATACTATTTGCAAAAAACATGCAAAATATCTATAGTCTAAAGAGAAGTGCCATCAGAAGAGTCCACATGGGCTGGGTCCTTTGCAGTAGAACCCAAGAAATCCTTTTTCTGCAGGCTGTTAAGCTGTCGCTCTATGTTTCCAATTATTTTATTAACCTGAATATGAGCCTTCATCATATTGTGAATATCCTGTTTGATTTGATGTAATTCAAACAAAATTGAAGAGTTTTATTCCTTCACTTCCATATTAGTCATTGCCTTGGCCAGTACACATTTCATTTTCCAATAAGTTTTCACAGACTGCTGGAACAACGATACCCTGCCTCTTGTGCTGCCCGGATCTAAAATGAAATCCATCTTAGCCTCCTGTTCCTTCAAATCTTCATCATCACTATCAGTTTGTCTTTCCCAACCATGGATTGCTTTGTGTATATGAATCAGATTCCCAACTTCATAAACATCAGAAATATTTTCCAGAGTTTGTTCGTTTGTCTTTCGCCCTCTTTTGCTAGTCCCAATGGCTTGGTTGATCTGATGATTTCCCTTTCCTTGACCATTTTTTCCTTTCACCATGAAGGCTATAAAGAATTGGGTTCTCAATAACCTGAATGTGAATCCTGTGAATAAAGAAAAATCAGTATAATGGTCCCAGAAAGCTCTGTTCATTACATCTTGTTGCTCATTCCCAAAACTATCCATGGTGAGGCTGGGTAGTTGATTTCCATTACTGTCAAGGAGGATTTGCTCAACATTGTACAACAATGAACCAATAAAGATAAGAAGCATAACGAAGGGCTGAGGCAAAACAGGAATATTATCCTTAATCTGACTGCACAACCGTTGAACAACATAGCTCTTCACCCAACAGAGAAAGAGATAGGAATACCATTGAAAGGCCATACCCCAATTATAACAAATTAAAGAGCGACCAACAAAAAGACAACCTTCGAGAGGATGCATTGAGGAATATTCGTAACATAGAGTTTTCAAATTAAAAGACTTTGGCAGAAAAATGCAGGTGGGAAGGCCTTTCATAACGAAAACAAAGACACGAGTTTGCATGCAGGGGTTTATATGAGGCCTTAGATCTAATGAACCAGTAGACTTGCAGAAAATTCTACAAATTTTACAACACCTTGACCCTGAACTAAACTCCATTTCCTGGTTGATTTTGTCTACCCAAAGATAATACCCAGAAATAGACAACAACATCTAAAAATTATAGCAAGAAATACAAAGAAAATAGGCCGGAGGACTTCAAAAACATGGTTCTAGTTCAATATAGATACCATCATCTTCACTTTTACAACTATACGAACATACATTCTCCATGTCCAATGACCATTACTAACAACATAACCATCGTCTTTTGTCTTCATAGCAACGGAAAAGAAGTTCGACGTTAACATTACATACCAGATAATACTCCAACGCTGAAGATGTCCACGCACAGAATGAATTAAAGACTGAACCAGAGAACGAAACAAACCTTGCTCTGCAATGCCAATTTTATGAGGCAGAAAAGTAAGAGTGTTGCCCAAGTTAATTCCCCACTGCTGGCATAAAGACCGAAAGATGTCTGACATATGATCATCCTCCTTTGCAAGCCTAGTAGTAATGCGCATTGATGGGGCGTTATGGCAAGGACCGCCACCCCCACTCAATAAATCAGTTGCGGCCATCATTCACCGCGTGGAGTGAAATGACCAAACACTTGATCGGGGTTGAGATCTATCTTTTTCCAATCAAAATGTTAAACATGGCATAACAACATTTCTATCATACTTTGTTGGAGAGCACTGTGACACAAAAATGTAATATTTAAATAAATAAATAGTTATTTTCCTTTTTTATAGTGCTTTTTATCCATGCAATTTAAATTAATTGGTTTGTGTGGAGTTTAATTTTATAATATAAATTTTATTTAAATCTAACAAATTTTTAATAACATTGTTTTAACTTAAAAGTCACCAAAACCTAAATACTTATCTTAATTCCCCCCTTTAAATAAACTACATTCCACATGAATACCATGGGTCAATACCATGGGCTCTTTTTATAGTTTATTAATATTTTATGTTATTATTTTTATTTTTTATCTTATTTTGACCAATAGTTATTTTCCTTTTTTTATAGTGTTTTTTATCCATTTATTTTAAATTAATTGGTTTGTGTGGAGTTTAATTTATGTTATAAGTTTTATTTAAATCTAAATTTTTTTTAATAACATCATTTAAACCTAAAAGTTGTGGATCTAATGGCCTAAAACGTTTCAATCGTCTAACATTTGATCCAATGGCTCAAACATGGACACATTGGCAGCTAGGGGAGTTGTTTTCAAATAAAAATGCCTTAAGGCGTAATTATTAAATGTATGGTAAAGATTTATTTTTTATAAAATATTTTAAAATATTTATAAATGGATAATAGGGATTTAAATTTAATAAAATATTCATAATAGTATGTATATATTAATGATTTAAATTTATCTTTAAAGTAGTTATATATATATATTTTATCTTTTTAATTTTTAATTAAATGAATAATTAAAAGACAATGTCATATAAACAAGTGTTTTTTAAGGGTGGTTCACTGACACTGAGGCTACAACCACAAGAAAATTCAGAGAGATCAATTCGAACAATCCATACTATCCATCCACTGGAAAATATAGGTAGTTCAACTCGAAGAATCCAGGCAGATCAACCCAGGGCTACAAGGCTATATCCACAGGAAAATACAGGCAGATCAACTCGAAGAATCAACACATCCACACTGGGTTACATCTACAGGAAAATCCAGGTAGATCAAACCAAAAAATCCAGGCAGATCAACCCAGGGCTACAGGGCTACATCCAGTGTTAAATACAGGCATATTAAAGGTAGATCAACCCGAAGAATCCACACTACACGAAGAATCCACGGTGGGCTACATCCACGAGAAATCCATGCAGATCAACCCGAAGAATCTAGGGAGATCAACCCAGGGCTACATGGCTACATCTATGAGAAAATACAGGCAGATGAAATTTATATCAACTCGAAGAATCCAAACTACCTGAAGAATCCACACTGGGCTATATCCATGGAAAAATCCAGGCAGATCAACCTAAAGAATCCAATGAGATCAACCCAAGGCTATAGGGCTACATCCATGGGAAAATACAAGTAGATCGAAGGTAGATCAACCTGAAGAATCCAGGGATATCAACTGAGGGTTATAGGGTTACATCCATGAGAAATCCAGGCAGATCAACCCTACACTACAGGGCTACATCCATGGGAAAATGCAGGCAGATCAACCCAAAGAATATAGACAAATCAACCTAGGGCTACAGGCCTACATCCACGGGAAAATCCAGGCAGATCAACCTAAACAATATAGACAGATCAACCCAGGGCTACAGGGCCTACAGGGCTACCTACAGGGCTACATCCACGGGAAAATACAGGCAGATCAAAGGCAGATCAACTCGAATAATCCACATTACCTGAAGAATCTGCCCTGGGCTACATCCATGGGAAAAACCAGGCAGATCAAATCGAAGGGATCTACCCACCGGTCAAACAAGCATGGCCTAACCCCAAGGGGTCAAGGAAGATTTGACCCTCTGACCTTCCAACTAGCTAGGTACTTAGCAACGAGAACTCAACCAATTGAGCTAACCTTCTAAGGCTTTCATAGAAACAAGTGCTATATGGAGTGACATATGATTTTCTTGGTATATGATATTAATAAGCCATAATATTATAACAAAGTCTATTTATAAATTAAGATTCTTCATGATAAAATGGAAATAAATCTCCATGATTAAGAATCTTGTTCCATAATAATAATAATACTTTAAAATAAAGTTGTTATTATTATTATTATTATTGTTATCATTATTTTTAGCAATATGAGATATATCATGAAATAGGCTATCAATTGGTTGAGTGCGTGTAGTTAAAACACTTTTTCACTTTTGCTATTAAGAAGTCACATGTTCAATTCTCCTAAAGACTTTTTTTGATAGATACAAAGAATGAAAATGTAAAGTTATATATATATATATATATATATATATATATATATATATATATATATATATATAAGTATAAGTTAAACCAGATAAAACAACTTGCATTGAATTCTTATTTAGTATATTTTAGATATTAAACATAATTCTTTATTTTTATTTTAATTTAGTATATTTTAGATATTAAATATAATTCAATAATATGGTGTAATTTTTGTTAGGGTGGTTTTTGAGTTATTGTGATCATCACTGTTTTATTTTAATTTTAGTTAACATTTATTTTATATAACTTATTATAAATTGGAAAAATAAATATTTATTAAAGATCTAATTTAATATAATTTTTCAAATTGATTTGAAATTTATATTTGGGATTAATTATGTATAAATAAGATTAGACATAAATCTAAACTATATATATATTAATAAAATATAAATATTTCTTAGACATGATTCAAATATGAAAGTTGTTTGATAAAAAATTGAACATTCATAAAAGGGACATCTCTTTTTAAGATATGTACACCTGGATTTTATTATGTATTGCTTTTTCCTAGTGGAATTTTTCAATTTTCAATTTGGGCTAATGTTTTTTAATTTCTGGCCACATTTATTAGAAGATTTATGATTATCATTATTTGAGTTTCCTTTGAAACCCTAGTTTGGAGGTTTGGATTTCATCACGGCTTTAAATGCTGGTCAAAACAAAGACCCTCCCTCCTTGATATCATTGTTTTCTTTTCCATGGTGACCTTAATAGGAAAACCGACCAAAGCTCCATTGTTATGATTTGTGAAGTAGGAAGAAACACCATAAGTGTTTCTGCATCCCTCAAACTCTCGCAACATGTCTTTGAAGATTGTAGATAAAGTTATGATTGGATAGTTTAGAATAATTTGGTCATCACCTTGAGTAATGGCAATATAGGTGAATAAAAGCTGGAGACCACCAATCAAAGGAAAAGTCCACCTCTTCTGTAGTGATTGAGGATTCCATGTTATTTTTTTTCAACAAGAATGAGTATTCTTTTCATTAATATGTGCACAAAATCCCGAGAGGTTTACAATGAAAAAGTAATTTTGATCTTCTTGACAAGCATAAGCTGGTTGTAGCACTGGTCAAATTTCATCCAAAACCTCATGGCTGACAAATACTCTTATTCTACCATTCGTATATATCCATCCAACGAAATTTAGATAGAGGAAATCAGGATTTAAGCCCTTTCATTAAGTAACAAAATTATCTAAAGAATTTGTTGGCTTGTTCAGATCAATTTTGGTTTCACTTCTACCTCGGGGCTGTTCGACTCTTTCAACTGAATCTGAAGATTGGCCATGATGCTGCGAATTACCTCCACTTCGTCCTCCACGCGGGAAATCCTCAAACGCCGACCCTCCACAATGTTTAATGTGCTTCTCTAATGTTTTTATAATTTCAAATATATATATATATATATATATATATATATATATATATATATATATATATATATATATATAGTTAGTTGATTTTCAGGGTTGGTTGTTTGTTTAGTATTTTTATTATATTTTTATGATTTAATTTATATTTTATCGCTATGTTTAATTTTGACTTTTAAATTTTGACTTATTTTCATTTAATTCTCTTAGTTTATTTTTGTTTTATTTGTTAATTAATAAAAATTTGTAAATATTATTTTCTCAACTTCTATTTTAATTATATTATTATTTCCTAGTATCTTAGGGTTTTGACTGTTGCCATTTCTGCACTATATATTTATGTAAAGGATCATCCAAATTCTCATTCTCCTGATAATGAACTACACTTGCTAGTTGGAAACGCGTCATTCTATAATTTTCTATGTGATTTCCCAGAAGATTTATAAATAATATAATATGGATCACATAATACTCTCAACAACTGTTTAGTTAAACATAGGCAACTAGAAGCATATTTATCTAGTGGAATACAAGAAAGTTCCATTCATGTGTAAAGTTTGCTAGGAATATGGTCATTTTATGAAGAATTTCGCTAAAATGGTTACACTTGAGCAAGGATCTGTAGAAAAGGATGAGAAATGACAACAATCTAAGAAGAAATGCACCATAAACACATAAGGAGATCCTTCTTATCCTATGTTAGATCGTCTTAATGAAACACACTTTAATTGACTAGGAACAAGGCATTCCTTAGAATAAGCTGAAGCCTTAGATATATTATTAAAGGTAAAATTAAAAAATAAAAGGTAAATAAGGGACCAAAGCACAAACCCAATAAAAATAGGTTTAAATTACTATCTCAGTTAGACAAAATTCAATCCATAGGAATATCTAATGATCCCAATACAACCACAACAATTCCTTAGAAACACCTCTATTGGAAAGAAACCCTAATAAATTATTCTCGCCCATAAGAACCACATAAAATTATGAGGATGAGACTGATCATTCCCCCACAAATGCTTTGTATGCCTCTATGGTGCCATGCTTTCCTGCACAAGGAGTGAATAGTGGGAGATTTGATGAAGATATTGAAAAATAAGTAGT
The DNA here is from genome assembly GCA_034641835.2 of Pinus albicaulis. Taxonomy (NCBI): domain Eukaryota; kingdom Viridiplantae; phylum Streptophyta; class Pinopsida; order Pinales; family Pinaceae; genus Pinus; species Pinus albicaulis. Next base: position 1,682,871,844 of record CM076575.1, on the reverse strand, counting down.
TAAATTAAAGCTAATGTGAAAAACCGAAAGGAAGTTGCACAAATAATAAGAAGAGATTGTAATAATAATACAAAGTGTGATATCTATTGGCTTAATTTTGTTGTAATTAAATGTGCATAAGTTTATTTTTGTTGAAGTAAGTTAAACTAAAAGACATTGGAAAAATTTAGTTATAGCAAATTTAATGCTCATAATAATTGATGGTAAAGTTGTAATTAGATGTTTTTATTTTGTGAGAAAAAAAAAATCTAGGAAAGAAATTGTTGTGTACAAATTGTTGAAAGAGAGAAATGTTGCAATTTATTGTGGAAGGATTATTACCCATCAAGAAGTCCTAGGCATCTAATCTAACTGATTATATTTAATTGATGAAAATTATGATATTGGATAATTATTTGTTTCCTAGAAGACATGGAGCTACCATTAAGAGTGGGAAACAAGAGATTATTAATGACCAAATAACTACCTACCACGTACTGTGAGTTAGAGGTAGTTATTAACCACCAAATGAGTGGTAGATGAGCTGGAATGAAAATATTTTTATGCTTGCTTTTGTCTCATTATTCTGAGATCAGAAAAGATACTAAAGAGAAGCAACTAGTAGAAAACATAGAAAAAAATAATTGCAAGGATGGTTGCTTGAGGGGGCATTAGTTGTTTATTTCCAAGAATTTTTTTTTGTATCAAGTCGATATTTATAACTTCTGTATCTATTTATTTGTCAAAAAGATAAAATAATTCTGGTTATATAGTATATTTAGTTTATGAAATTTGTGTTTCCATGCCTTATTTAAATGATGATAATGTTATGCCTAAAATGATAAAAATCAATAGAGACTCTATTATGAACTGTTGAGAACCTATACAGAAATATAGAATCAAAGAATATCAATTGTGTTGTAGAATAATACTCCACACATTAGAAAATTTGTTTATTGTATTGGTCATCAATAAAAACTTAGTGAATTAGATTATTTGTATTATTATTAATTGGTATTAATAATAGAAACACAATTTATAAATATTATAAAAGTGTTATGACTCAAACCAAACATGTATAGTCTATAACTGCATAAAATGTTATTTTGTTTATTTTATAGAGTCATTCATATTAAAATACTAGAAAAGAGATAAACCATTATTTTAGGAGAATATATATATACACACGCAAGTGGGAGGCCTCCTATTTATATCAAATTAAATTCTATATGGTGGAACTTCAGAATATCCCTGCTCAACTCTCCTAGGACTATGGTATTTGAATTAAAAATTATATGGGACCGAGAAAGGCTGTCCGCGTTATGAGGACTTTGGGGCTCATTATATATCACTCTCTGAACATGCAGTGTTATTTGTAATGAAATATATATATATTTTTAATAAGGTTTTCAATTTTATAATTTAATTATTTATAATTACTAAATGTATGGTAAATGATAGAGATAGAGATTATTAATTATTTTATAAAATGTTTTAGAATATTTATAAATAGATAATAGAGATTTAATTTTAATGAAATATTTTAAAATATTCATAATAGTATGTACAAATTAATAGTTCAGATTTATCTCTAAAGTAATTGTATTTTTGTTTTTTTTTGTTTTTTTGTTTTTTTTAAATTGAATAATTAAAAAAATGTCATATAAACAAGTGTTTTTTTAAGACATTCACAAGAAAATCCAGGGAGATCAACCAAAACAATCCACACTACCCATCTCTTGGAAAATCTAAGCACATCAACCCTGGGATGCAAGGCTACATCCATGAGAAAAGACATGCAGATCAAAGGTAGATCAACCCGAAGAATCGACACTAGGTTACATCCATGGGAAAATAAAAGCAGATCAACTCGAAGAATCCACTTAGATCAACCAAGGGCTATAGGGCTACATCCATGGTAAAATACAGGCAGATCAAAGGTAGATCAACCCGAAGAATCTACACTACCCAAAGAATCCACATTGGGCTACATCCACGGGAAATCTAGGCAGATCAACCCAAAGAATCCATGGAGATCAACCTAGGGTTACAGGGATACATGATCTAGGTGAATCTACAAGTTGAAGATCTCGTTGCCCTGATTGCAACTGTGTGAAAAGTTCGTCAAACCGAGTTCGTATGTGAAATTTAGAGCTAGTCAAAATTGGTAGGTTGACTGGATGACTTGGCGGCTTAAGGAGGCAACAAATCCGCAGAAATCTGACCACCAGATTCCGGTCAGCTCCGGCTATATTCTGGGCGAATTTGTGGGATCATTAATTTGTCCGCTTCGGTTACTTTCCAGAATTTTCAAAAAGAGCACGTGCTATTAAAAAAATAAAAAATAAATAAAATTTTGGAGGGCAGGTCATGACCCCTGCCCCCACCTCCAACCATATAACAAAAAATCTATATGTATGGGTCGACGGCCATGACCCTGCCGGACTCACGCGCCATATCCCAACGGAGTGATGGATATGATCCAAGTTGGACATTCTCATTCCATTGAAAGTTGCGGTGATGGGCCATCTTATCTCATTGAAATTCAAATGGAAGTTTCCTGTCCATTGAAGTTTTCTGATAAAGCATTATAAGAAAGTAGATGCATCTTTAAATATGTTAGCAAGCATTATTTCAAAAGTGAGATAGATGCCATTAGAGTCGTTTTTTTCCCACTTTTCTTTAGATTCCTGTGACAAAAGGTTGGCCTTCCGTACATTTTCATGATTTAATTTGACATCATTTTGCTGATTATTTAATATTTATACCCTTCTTTCCACAGTTAAGTTTCATTACCATGTTTAAGTTTCATTACCATGTTTAACTTTTATGTGACAAATTCAAAATTAAGCTCATGGGTTAATGCCATTGGCTTGTGGCCCAAAATTGCTGGCATCATGCCTTTAGATGACGAAGGCAAATTAATACGTGCATTGGACAGTGGGTCTATATTTGAATGGTTTTGGTTAATTTTGAGACAGTGCAGGTTATAAAGTTCAATTAACTACAGTATCATATAGTGGTTGCAAAAATTCAACTGTAATATCATATTCCAAGAGCAGGGAAGGGACAGGCATGCTCCATCAAAAGCAAATGGCATAGGCCAAAAGAGTTGGGATTTTTGTAACTGGAGATACCCACTTACAAATAGACAACCAATAGACAGAGAAATAAATGTGATTCTCTCACCTTGCTGACTTGACCACTCATCATTCAGCATCTTTAAAAATAGCATCATCATTCAGCATCTATTCAAATATCTAAGACATGATACTTTCCTTGCAGAGGTATTTGAATAATCAATTTCATCTGAGTAGGAATCTTAGGAAACAGTGATTGAGTTCCCCAAATACTGGATTACATTTTTCTACATTAATATTAATGTCCAGTTGATGATTAAAATGACATCCCTAAGTAATGAGATGGAAGCAGGGGCAGAGGAAGCTTTGGGTATTATAGATCCCAAGCATATAAAGCTGGGAAGCAGAAAATACTACAGATACATTGGATCTCTCCGAACCCCACCATGTACAGAGGGTGTTATCTGGATCATTGTGAAGAAGGTACTTCACACTGCAATTTTTTCACTCTGGATAATTACAAATAATAGGGATAATAATATACATGATGACTGTGTGCAGGTGAGAACTGTATCAAGAGATGAATTCAGAGAAATAATAAGGGCCACTCATGATGTACGTGACATTGCTAACTTTGTTGAGCAGTCTCATTCATTCATCTCCAGTAAAGGTTGAAAGAAATTCGTCAGAATATTTCTCTGTATGATCTGACAGGGTATTGGGAAGAATGAAGAATGCAAGACAAACCCAACCTGCCAACGGGCGGAGCATAGAAATGTACACCCCGCGGCTCATTCTGAGGCGCCTTTGAGCTTGTCGAGACGGAAAGGCTGTCCGCGTTCTGAGTACTTCGGGGCTCATTATATATCTCTATGAACATGTAGTGTTATCTGAAATAAAATATATATATATTTTGGAATAAGGTTTTCAGGTTTGTAATTTAATTATTAATAATTATCAGATGTAATTATTAACAACTAGTAATTGTATCACAGGTTGCAAAAGAAATCCTTTAAGGTAATAGAATAGGAAAGAGTAGCTTAAAAGAAATAAGATGTTGCAGAGAAGGAGCCATCGTGAAGGAATGATTGACCAATTTTACTTCCATGGAAGCATGTCGTGGAGGTTTCAAAGATATTGATGATAAGAGTTATCAACCAGAAAGACAAAGTTCTTAAACTCTAAAGCCTTTTCCTGATTGAAAAAATACTAAACTGAAAAGATATAGCAAACTTCTTGGCACAATATGTCAGCTTGCAACACATCCAAATAAAACAACTAAAGCAAATTTCTTGGCACAATATGTCAGACATATTATCATTATTAGCATATATCATTGCAGACATGGTCACAGTTATTCATGGATTAGGTGGTATGTATCAACAAGAAAGGATATTAAATTCTGTTATAAGTAATGCAACCGTTACACGAATTATTCATAGTCCTTAATGATATACCCAAATTTCTTTCACAATACTAATCAAGTGTCTAAAGAAGCCATCATCACATCAAAATTACATATTTAAACATACAAGTTGTAAAAAATGAATTTGTTTCATAAATTTTAATAGAATCATGTGTTCAGATCTAAGGTATAGTTCTTAAACTCTGAAGCCTATGTGTGTGTATTTTAATTTAATTTAAAAATAAAAAATTAATTTATTTGAATACATTAAAAAAAAATAATTTTTTAATAACAAATAATTATATCAAGAAATGTCAAGGACCATGTTATAGTGAAATCTAAATGCAATATTGCTTCCTTGAACCTTACAAATCATGAGGCCTATGTTTAAATTAAGTTAAAGACCTTGTCTGGTCATGCTAACATGAATGCCTAGTGAATGAAGAAATAGATCGTGATTTTCTACCTTCAAAATCAAATGTAATTTTGGTGTAGTCCCTCCATATTTAATCTTTACCACTTCCTATTAAGTCACCTATGTATTAGTTTTCCATGATCTTTGAAAATATTCAAAAGATCAGTTATCTCCTTGGTGTCTACCATGTTCTTGTTTTTCCAGTGTCGCTAATATGAATTTGGTTTCTTTTGTTCTTTGTGAAGATAGTAAAGAAGGTATGGAGAGGTGGCTTTCATCACTTCAAGAGAAGTAAAAATAAGGCTATTGAGAAAATAACTCCAACACCGAGAGAGATTCGGCAGCATTTATGGAATTGGCGAACACAATGTCACACTTTTTTTATCAAAGCTAAATGCTCCTATATGAAACAACTATGGATTTCATCACTTAAGAGCAGTAAAAACAAGTTTATTGAGAAAAAAAAAATCCAACACATTTGTAGAGAAAATTATAACACATCATCACACTTTTCTTATCAGAGCTAAATGCTCCTATATGCAACAACGATGGCTTTCATCAAGATCAGAACAAACAATTTTATTGACAAAACAACTCTAGCACTGAGAGAGATTTGGAAGCAACTATTGGATTGGTGAACATGTCTTGCTCTATGGTGTTGGATATTGGGCATAGATTTCTTGATATTGTATACAAGAATGTAAATTTTCATGTAGCTTATACTATATTAACCATGAAATTGTCAACATTTAGGGAACACTTGCCATCACATTTGTAGAGAAAATTACAATAGAGTATCACATTTTTCTTAACATATCTAAATGTTCCTATATGCAACAACTACTGCAAGCTAGAATAAGAAGAGAAATAAGAATCTGGTTTGGGACTTGAGATAGATTCATTCTCTGCACATCTAGACTAAAGCTTAATAAAACAAAACTCACCATACTTCGAATTTTTGAAATAAATATCTTAAAAATTAGAATATAAATTTAATACATTTTACTCAATTACACATTTAACAATATTCATTTAAAAAAATACAAATACAAATTACTATTTTAAATAAAACTATTCTAAATAAAAAAAGTACAAATAATAACATTAATTACCATGGCCCTCGTGTACATTCCTCTTATTACTTATGTTTGTAACTTATGCTTAATCACGTAGTGTCAATTTATTAAAACTATAATCTGCAAGTCTCACTTTTTATAGCTTTGGTGGAAGGATAGAGTATTTAAATTCCCTTACCTTTTAAGAAGCATCCTCAATTACTGTACCACCCACCTCGACATCCAATCTAGAGATCTTAGGTTATTCTAAATTGATCAAGAGTATAGAATTTTTAGGGTGGTGTTTTATGTGCACTAAAATTCCCATGAGGTCCATCACTATGTATGTGATTCATTGTAACCTTGGATATACTCTATGAGTTGTTGTGATTTTTTGCTTGTGGCTATGACTTAGTTTTGGTTGTCACCTAGTTATCATGATTCAAAACTTTGGTATCATCCTAGATCCTTATAGAATTAGATATATTCTGTGAGCTAATGTGATGTTTTGTTTGTCACAATGATTTAAAAATCAATTATTATACCGCAAGATTGACTTTCTCATTATATGTTTTGTTTATGAACCCTTTAAAAAAAACCACAGGAACATTTGATTTTACACTATGATCTTCCCAGCATGGGTGGGGGTTTAAAAAATTGGAGAGTAAATTGAGCGGTTATTGTTAGAAATTTTTGTATAAGATGGAAAATTTGGATGGTTTGTAGATAATATGGATGCCATAACAGATATCGAGTTTGAATTTTTTAGTGTCCCTGGCCACCATTTCAACTGAGAAAGTCAATGCATCACTATGTGAATGATAACTTGTGACATCGATAGCCATTTTCTTTGATTGTGGATCAATTTATAAAACTAAAAACTTGTGAAATCCGTAACCATTTTCTTTGATTGTGGGCTCAAAAACTCGAGAGTAAATTGAGAGGTTATTGTTAGAAATTGTCAATGCATCTAATAGGATCCATTTCAACTGAGAATGTCAATGCATCATTGTGCATCTAATAAGATCCATTTCAACTGAGAATATCAATACATCACTGTGTGAATGACAACTTGTGACATCCCTAGCCATTTTCTTTGATTGTGGATCAAGTTATAAACTAATAACTTGTGAAATCTGTAGCCATTTTCTTTGATTAACACAGTATCACACTTTTCTTATCAAAGCTAAATGCTCCTATATGAAACAACTATGGATTTCATCACTTAAGAGCAGTAAAAACAAATTTATTGAGAAAAAAAATCCAACACATTTGTAAAGAAAATTATAACACATTATCACGCTTTTCTTATCAGAGCTAAATGCTCCTATATGCAACAATGATGGCTTTCATCAAGAGCATAACAAACAATTTTATTGAGAAAACAACTCTAGCACTGAGAGAGATTTGGAAGCAACTGTTGAATTGGTGAACATGTCTTGCTCTATGGTGTTGGATAGTGGGCATAGATTTCTTGATATTGTATACAAGAATGTAATTTTTCATGTAGCTTATACTACATTAACCATGAAGTTGTCAACATTTAGGGAACACTTTCCATCGCATTTGTAGAGAAAATTACAATAGAGTATCACATTTTTCTTAACATATCTAAATGTTCGTATATGCAACAACTAATACAAGCTAGAATAAGAAGAGAAATAAGAATCTTGTTTGGGACTTGAGATAGAGTCATTCTCTGCACATCTAGAGTAAAGCTTAATAAAACAAAACTCACCATACCTTGAATTTTTGAAATAAATATCTAAAAAATTAAAATATCAATTTAATACATTTTACTTAATTACACATTTAAAAATATTTTCTTTGATTGTGGATCAGGTTATAAACTATAATATGCTCTCTCTTTAGAAGACTCTGAAATATATATTGGATGGATGGAAAGGTTATGGTAAAACTTGTACAAATAACCCCTTAGGGTTTTCTCAACTTACTCTATTATTAATCATATAGTGTCAATTTTGTAAAAATATAGGACTTAAAAAGGGGAAAGATGTTATGCATATAACACAGTGGCCTCACAATGAAGTTGCGATCTCTATGGAAGAAGGGTATTTCCAACAGGATGGAAAAATGTCGTGGAAGATGAAAGAAATTTCATTCATCTGTTTTATGATCTTTTATTATGGGGACGTTATTTCTACAGATAGTAATGATGATATCAAAGCTTACTATCAAGCATGGCCCCTCTTGGATATTGTTGACCCTCCAAATAAGAGCACCCACACATACATACACATATATATACTTCTAGGTTGAAATGTACAAAAGAGTATTATTAAATTCAAAAACTTAAAAAATATTTGATCATATCATGCAAACTAAATTTATATTTCACATAAGAGCACAATATATACTTCATAGCTAGGAGTATTGTTTATTTTTACAACTGGCATATTGTTGATAGTTTTTTTAGAGAAAAATTTGTGCACCTTTAGATAACATTACATATCACATCTGCCTTCATCTACACTCTTCTTCTATATGCTATTGAGTATGCTATTGACTTACATCGTTTCCTTTGCAACATTTGGTGCAAATACTAGTTTATATATTAAAAAATACTACTTATGAATAATAAAACAGTTGTAACATAATTAATATATAACAAAAAAAACCCATGTATTTTTGGAATAATAAAATACTTGTTAGAACAAGAAAAACTATGTATATTTGCATGTATGAAATTTTAGATGCATTCTATTGAGTAAAATTTTAAAAGAATAATGGTTATAAACATTTAAAAATCATTTTATTAAATAATTAGTTTAGATCTATACTATTTATGAGATGGATCAATTCTCTTTTCACTTTAAAAGAGCTTTGCATATCAAGACATTTGATCTCTCTTGGTTCTTGATATTGATCTAGGCCATCTTTATTCCCCACTTTAAATAAACTACATTCCCCATGAATACCATGGGACATTGACTCATGGGTTGTTTTTATTTTATTATTTTTATTTTTTATTGTATTTACCTAGTTAAAGTGTTCATTACATTATGTCAATCTTTCTATTTAATTTACTTTTATTTTTATTTTTGTGTAATTTTACATGGTCAAAATGTTTTTTTTTTTTTGTAAATTTAGTAGTACCATTCCATTTTCGTTTTTAAAGAGAGCAAGTTGTTATACATACTATTGTTTGTGGAGCCTCAACCTTCCCGAAGGAAACTAGGCCTGTTGGCCACCGCCGAGCATTAAAAGCCATCCAAAATTGAAATTGTCTTTTTCTTCTAATTTCTACATTTATAGCGTTGCTTTTTTTTTCCTCGAGAAAAAAACGTAATTTTATTACTGCAGTTGAGTACAAAATTACAATGAGAATCACATGTACTATGTGTTCTATGAAGACAAACCCAAGAGTTTGTATACAAAAAGCATTTACAGAGAAGAAATAAACATTCCTGTTCTGAATCCAAATCTGTCTTTAACCATATTCGGATGGAGAAACTGCTGTTCAAATTCAGTTGTTGCTATCTCCTTTTAAAACAGTCCTGCAAGAAAATATGCAAGAAAACCTGCTGAAGTAGCACTACCAATAAGAGAAAAAATTTTAAGTACACCGAGCCAATCAAAGCCCACTGTCAAAGGACCAAGTGGTTGCTCCAATATTTAAAAATGCCTCACAAAATAATTCTGTAATAGACATTGTGTATGTCGAATTAAGGAGGGACATATGACTGTGTATGTCATATTAAATAAGCACCGCCCAGGTAATAAAACATATGGCTGTGTATGTCGAAATAAAAAGGGACCAGCCCGCTGTAGTATTCCTTCAGGCACGAAGACCAGGCATAAAACTGTGTTATGCAGCCACCATCCCAGTAAAGTTTTGATACCGTTTCCAAGCGGAAAAATAAACACAGCAAAACACTACCACAGCATATAAGGTGTTCCATAGTTGAAGGTGTTTCTGCCCACAGCAAAGCATAACCACGAGGCTGCATCCCCAGATAAAATAGTTGGCATATGTGTACCAGTCCACAGCAAAAACTCTACCACTAGACTGCATCCCCAGACAGATGCAAGATAATAGTTGTCATAGTAGATAAGGTTGTCCTGCCCACAGCAAAACACAACCACGAGACTGCTAACCCAGATATAATTACAGTGATCACACCCAACTGCATCTAAACTGTTGAGAAAAAAGAAGAACTCACACCATGTGTGATCTTTCAGTTGGCAATTGTTTATCATGCCAACAAAGGTACCCTGAAGCCTCTCAATCAAATAAGGAAGGATGAAAGTATTCAGTAATATTCCCATCCTCATGTTCTCTGATAGTCCAGATTCCCTCATCCTGCTGAATCCCCCTCTTTGAAGCTCGATCAACCCCTTCATTGTTTTCTCGGTATATATGTTGACAGGAGAACGATTCAAAAGAGAGGAGGATCTCCCTCATAGAGCGCATCAAATTTTGTAAATGGAAAACTCTGCAGATCTGAATACCTTTTATCCAATTAATCACATTCAATGAGTCTCCAAAGAGATTTATCTTTCTGCAACCTCTTTCCACAGCGAACAACAGGAGTATCTTGAGGCTCAGCAGTTCAGCATAATTATTTGTTCCTTCCCCAAGCCCAGCTGAGATCTCAAACCAATGTGAATCAGAAAGAAATAAGAGAGCCCCTCCACCACAAATATTTTGCTGCATAGCCCCGTCGAAAAATCCCCAAGGAATCCTCCTATCAGTGTCCATCAGTAGAACCTCCCTCTGATTGGCTGCACGTATATGAATAGGAAGGGCAGAGTGCAGACCTACAGTCATGGCACCAATGATCTCTGGTGTACTAACCGACCCATCAAAAAGCAGTCGATTACGAGCCAACCAACAACCCCAGATTACAAGGAGCGGCAAAGCTTTTTGTTTCTGCTCAGCATAAGCCACCCACCACAGATCCCATGCATGTGCCACAGTTAGGCCCTCCCATCTACAATGGATACCCACTAACCTGGAAACTTCCAGCCAAACACCTTTAATGAAGGGACAATTGAGGAAGAGGTGGTTAACTGATTCCTCATCAGATTTGCACAGACAACACCATCCAGGGCCCTGAAAACATCTGTGTTGCAGCACCTCCCAGGTAGGGACTTTATTTTCGAGAGCACACCACATAAAAAGGCGAGTCTTAGGAGGGAAATTTAGTTTCCAGAGTTTCTTCCACCACCACCTCTCTTCACCCAAGTCAGCTCCAACACTTAGTTTTGTGTATCCCGCCTGAGGAGAATAAATCCCCGATGAATCAAAATCCCAAGCTATCATATCATCCCTATCCAAAAGGAATATATGGGCCTGTTTTAAAGCTCGGATATAAACGGCCAAAGCCCTCTCATCAATAGCATCCAGCCCCAAGGAAGAGGCCAATATCCATGGCTAATTTCCCAACCTTCTCCGAGCAGGATCAGCAAGATGGGAAAGAAAGGTAATCCCCCTCTGCCTTATAGCCTCAACCGTGTGCCTGGGCAAGATGTGTTGTTGATCACTTCCCATCCAAGGATCCTCACCAACCCGGAGCTTCCTGCCACTACCCACATCCCAAGCCAGACTTGATTCCAGAATGTGAAAGGATTTAACAAGGGCCTTCCAAATTATCGACCCACTCGCAAAATATTTCCTTGGATTCCTTATCCAGTCAACAATAGAATATGGAGCAATATATTTCTGAGTGATCACCCGTGTCCAAAGACTGTCCACAGTGATGAGCCTCCACCCACCTTTTGCAGCAAGAGCCTGAGCAAATAGGAAGATATTTTTCAGTCCCCATCCTCCCATCCCTTTAGGGACAACAATTTTTTCCCATCACACCCAAGGGGTCACCAAAGAATCTTGTTTCCCACTCCAAAGGAATCTAAAGCAGATCCTCCTCGCTGCCTCCAAGATACCCTTCGGAATCCAAGAGAGGGACAGCCAATATACAGGAACAGCCTCCAGAACAGACTTAACTAAAATCAACCTCCCAGCTCTGGACAACCATTTATGACACCAAACTCTCAAGCGCTTTTCCAGCTTTTCCAACAACCAGCTCCAATCATGTTTCCTATAGTCATTGGGTTTTAAATGGAACCCCAAATAATTCAGCCCTGCATCCAAACCAGCAGAAATATAGGGAAAGATCCTCACAAATTCATGCCTCTCCTCATCCCTCAGAAAATGAGTAGTTAAGGAAGACTTCCCAGCATTCACTTCCATACCTGTAGCCTTGCTAAACAGATCCAAAATCTCTCCTATAGTGGTTGCATCACGCACTGAGCAAGAGCAGAAAATTAAAACATCATCTACAAAAAGTAGGTGAGTGATGAAAAAATTAGGAGCAACCTGTATACCCTTTAAGGAGCCCTGCCTCTTGGCCTCCTGAAGAGCTCTGCTTAAACCCTCAGCAACCAATAAAAACAAAAGGGGAGAAAGGGGGCACCCCTGACGCAGACCCCTTTCAGCATGAAAAAAGCGAGATGCAGCCCCGTTAAGCAAAACAGAGAAAGAGACAGTTGTAATACAACTCATAATCCATCTTATGAAACTAATGTCAAAACCAAGGTGAGTCAGAAGCATACGTATATATAACCAGCTAACCCGGTCATATGCTTTGGAGAGGTCTATTTTCAGCACAGTCCCTTTCAGATTCTTGGTCTTCATGCTATGGAGGGCCTCTTGAGCCGTCCCGATTGCTTCATGTATTTGTCGACCATCCAGAAAGCCAAATTGTTCACCGGAGATATGTGAAGACAGTATGCATTTGAGCCTTCTCGCAACCACCTTGGCTACCACTTTGTAAATACAGTTGCACAAAGAGATAGGTCGAAAATCAACCAGTGTAAGTGGGTTATCCACTTTCGAGATTAAAGCAATAAAAGTGGAATTGAAACAAGTAGGAATCCTCCCTGAAATTCTGGTATCCTCCACAACTTTCAGCAAATCAGCCCCTAACACATCATACAGTGCCAAGAAAAATTCAACCGACCATCCATCTGGCCTAGGACTTTTGTCTTTTTGGAAACTATGAAGAACCTCCTTTAACTCCTTCTCAGAAACCTCAGCCATTAATGATCTGTTATCTGCCTCCTGTACAAATCTTGGAAAGAAATGTGCAACTCTAATCACTTCCGCAATAGATGCCTGAGCTGGAGCCTTATATAGAGCCTTGAAATGATCAATCCCCAGCTTTGCTTTAGCCTCAAAAGTAGTATGTTCCACTCCCTGTCCATCTCTTAAGCTCCAAATAGTATTCACCGCCTTCCGTCCACGAGCATATGCATGAAAAAACTTTGTATTATCATCCCCACTTGCCAACCATGTGGCCCTACTTTTCAACCTCCATGTTTCCTCCTTATCCATAAGTAGGGAGTGTCTTATTTTTTCTAGTGAAACAAGAGTGTCTTTATCTGCTTGAGATTGAAACCCTCCACCAATCCCCTCATAGATCTTACGAAGATCCTCTTCTACCTGCTTCAAGTCCAGATCCTCCCTCTGTCTCTTTGCAGCCGACCAAATCTTAACAGCAGCCTTGATGCGTTTAAAGTTTTCTGCAAATTGAAAAGCCGTAGAAAGAGGACTATCCGCCCTAAAGGGGATCCACCTAGCATGAACAAGTGCTTTAAAAGATTCATCCCTAAGCCAGATTTTGTTGAATTTTAAAGGGCTGGGGGGCTGCCTAGGCCCGATCTTAAACTCAAGAAAAATGGGAAAATGATCAGATGCACCCCCACATCCAATCCACTGCCTAATCTGAAATGGCTTGTCCACAAACTGTTCGGCCACCAGAAAACGGTCAAGTCTCTTTGCAATTCTACCTTCAGAACACCTATTGTTCCTCCAAGCGGGTTTCATCTTTATGGGCTCGATATCAAGCAAATGATTCTCCTCCAATTTTTGAGTGAAGTACTCAGTCAACAAATCTATTTGTGCATGAGGACCCCATACCTCAGACTGTCCTATTGTAAAATTCAGATCCCCACCCAAAATCACTGAGTCCCCCTTGAGTAAAGTATTTCCCAATAGTGTGTCCCAGAAAGGAACCCTATCTTGATAAGGGCCATAAATATTAAATATGTTAAAAGCTTCACCAAGCTCCAACGACAGAAAATTTAATCCTAGGACCGACTCCATACCCCAGAAGTTTAGTGGTTTGATTGTTCTTTCATTCCAGCCAACAGCCAATCCCCCCGACCTCCCTCTAGCATCCAACGTCTCAAAGATCCATCCTGGCAGCCAACCCTCCAATCTAGCTTTGACCACATTCCCATCACCTAAGGTCTCTTGAAGCAGAATAATATCCGGACAGTCCAAAGTTATAATCCTCCGGAAAGCAGGTTTCTTAAGGGGGCCTGCCAATCCCCTGCAATTATAGGATAGAATCTTCATCACACACCAGGCCTTAGGGAATGACTTGCTCTAAGTGCCCTGTCTATTGACATCTGCCTCCCATCATATACATCCATCATAGCTCTATCCTGAGATTTCGCCAAAAAGGAGATCCTTCCCCTGCCCCGTATTGCTGGGGATTTCCCCCTCCCAAACCCACCAGCTCCTTTTTTTGCACTGGATCTCAAATTATAGCTAGAGACCGGAGGGGCAGCAAGATCCAATGGAGTCAACAGCCCATCACCCGGGTCAAATACAATAACCTTCTCTTGTAGCGCTAACTGTGTAGAAAGTGTAGAAACTGTACTAGACAGCTTATCACATTCAATCTTCTGGACCGAAACTGAAGACGAAATCAAATTAAGAGAAAAATTTATTATGAGTGAGAATGGGAAGGATCCCATAAGAGATGTTTTACACAGAGTTAAAACAGCCTTCATCAAACCGTCATTTCTAAACTGGAAAGCCGCACCATAATGCCGACTATGGGCCAACACAGTAGTTAGCGCTCCACTGACAGGAATCTGTGGGAGCAACTCTTGCCCAGGAGGAGGACCAGACTCCTCGACCAACACCTGTAAGCCCAGTTTATCTGGAGAGCTGGAAACATTGACAGCGAGGTTCGATACACAGGTAGTAGTAGATGAGCGCACAGCCTGCGTATTGGGGGGGCTAGAACCTGCCCTCATCGAGCTAGTCTCCGCCTCAGATCGTCTAGACCTCCTGCTGTTTACAGTTCGCGAGAAAGAAACACATTCGGAAGCTGGATGGCCATAAACATGACATCGACGGCATCTGAACGGAACATTTTCGTAATCTAAAAGCTGCTTAATAACATATAGTCCCCATCGGAGGTTCATGGATTCAGCAAGTCCTTCTCGGATGTTAATCATGACAAGTATTTGAGCCACCCTCCTGTGATTTGTCGTGAGAAAGGAGAGATCTGCCTGTAAGAAAACCCCAAGCGTATTTCCAATACCCCGGAGATGTTCCTCAGTCCAGTAATGAAGAGGCAGGCTAGGAATACGCACCCACAGTGGAACCGAGTCCACCCTCTCCCTACTAGCATCAAATAGGGGGTGCCAAGGCTTTAAGAGCAATGGAGAATGGTCCAAAGCCTAGCACCGATGCATCACCCACTGTGTATGTTCTGGCTGCAGAAAGTTGAATGCATACCATCCCTTTGAGAGGGACACCACCTCAGGAACATATCCAAGAGCCTCTTTCCATTGAGCATCGGCCCAAGCAATAACGATTTTCAGAGCAAAAACTCTCCCCACAACTCTGCCAACCAGTGTCTTGTTAGCCATTTGAGAAACTTGCTCCCAGCCTATGTCTTCACCCAAAACATAGTTATACTGTGTTTTTTTGACCTTGATCCAGTTTCGTTTTCTGCTTCCCTTTTTCGTCGCTCCAGCCTCCCTTGCATTGATTGAGCCCGACTCTTTATTGTTACCAGAAGCATGGAACCCACTCTGTTCTTCCCAACTTATATGTTCTAAGGCAGCGTACGAGTTCTCCCTATCTCTGATCCCATCCACCCATCTGTTCGTGAGCACCGAAGGGTCTTTATCTTTTTCCCCCAGCTTTGAACTATACCCTCGTTGATCAATACCCACGTTCAAAGGTTTTGTCAGTCTCAGCGCCTGCAGGTCGAGTCCGTTTACCATGGATGCCCCAGTCAAAATGCCTCCCTCCCTCCCTTCAGATTCACCACTGTAGCTAACGGACGACATCGTTCCTCCAGAGGATGTAAAAAACTCCACCGCTCCTTGTGAAAGAATACCTAGCTGCGCACTATTCCTTGACAGATCCTCGTTTTTCGCGGCGCTCAGAACCTGCGCAAACTTCCTCCCATCGCCATTCAAACCTGTAAATCTCCCGCCCAGCACCATCGGGAACTCTTTATAGCATTGCTATGTCCATAACATTTACATTTAAAAGAAAAAGTATATACACTATTCACAAAAAACATGCAAAATATCTATAGTCCAAAGAGAAGTGCCATCAGAAGAGTCCACATGGGCTGGTTCCTTTGCAATAGAACCCAAGAAATCCTTTTTCGGCAGGCTGTTAAGCTGTCGCTCTATGTTTCCAATTCTTTCGTTAACCTGAATCTGAGCCTTCATCATATTGTGAATATCCTGTTTGATTTGATGTAATTCAAACAACATTGAAGAGTTTTATTCCTTGACTTCCATATTAGCCATTGCCTTGGGCAGTACACATTTCATTTTCCAATAAGTTTTCACAAACTGCTGGAACAACGATACCCTGCCTCTTGTGCTGCTCGGATCTAAAATGAAATCCATCTTAGCCTCTTGTTCCTTCAAATATTCATCATCACTATCAGTTTGTATTTCCCAACCATGGATTGCTTTGCGTATATGAATCAGATTCCCAGCTTCATAAACATCAAAAAGATTTTCTAGAGTTTGTTCTTTTGTCTTCCACCCTCTTTTTCTAGTCCCAATGGTTTGGTTGATTTGATGATTTCCCTTTCCTCGACCATTTTGGTCTTTCACCATGAAGGCGATAAAGAACTGGGCTCTCAATAACCTGAATGTGAATCCCGTGAATAAAGAAAAATCAGTGTAATGGTCCCAGAAAACTCTGTTCGTTACATCTTGTTGCTCCTTCCCCAAACTATCCATGGTGAGGTTGGGCAGTTGATTTCCATTACTATTAAGGAGGATTTGCTCAACATTGTACAACAATGAACCAATAAAGATAAGAAGCATAACAAAGGGCCGGGGCAAAACATGAATATTATCCTTAATCTCACTGCACAGCCATTGGAAAACAGAGCTCTTCACCCAACAGAGAAAGAGATAGGAATACCATTGAAAGGCCATACCCCAATTATACCAAATTAAACAGAGACCAACAAAAAGGCAACCTTCGAGAGGATGCATTGTGGAATATTCGTAACATAGAGCTTTCAAATTAAAATACTTTGGCAGAAAAATGCAGGTGGGAAGGCCTTTCATAACGAAAACAGAGACGCAAGTTTGCATGCAGGGGTTTATATGAGGCCTTAGACCTAATGAACCAGTAGACTTGCAGAAAATTCTGCAAATTTTAGAACACCTTGACCCTGAACTAAACTCCATTTCCTGGTTGATTTTGTCTACCCAAAGACAATACCCAGAAATAGAAAAAAACATATAAAAATTATAGAAAGAAATACAAAGAAAATAGGCCGGAGGACTTCAAAAACACGGTTCTAGTTCAATACAGACACCATCATCTTTGCTTTTACAACTATATGAACACACATTCTCCATGGAATGACCATTACTAACAACATAACCATCGTCTTTGGTCTTCAGAGCAGCGGAAAATAAGGTCGACGTTAACATTACATACCAGATAATACTCCAGTGCCGAAGATGTCCATGCACAGAATGAATCAAAGACTGAACCAGAGAACGAAACAAACGTTGCTCTGCAATGCCAATTTTATGAGGCAGAAAAGTAAGAGTATTGCCCAAGTTAATTCCCCATTGCCGGCGTAAAGACCGAAAGACG
This sequence comes from Pinus albicaulis, assembly GCA_034641835.2. NCBI lineage: Eukaryota > Viridiplantae > Streptophyta > Pinopsida > Pinales > Pinaceae > Pinus > Pinus albicaulis. The sequence continues at coordinate 1,682,853,996 of CM076575.1, read as the reverse complement.
TCTGACATATGATCATCCTCCTTTGCAAGCCTGGTAGTAATGCGCATTGATGGGGCGTTATGGCAAGGACCGCCACCCCCACTCAGTAAATCAGTTGCGGCCATCATTCACCGCGTGGAGTGAAATGACCAGACACTTGATAAAGGTTGAGATCTATCTTTTTCCAATCAAAATGTTAAACATGGCATAACAACATTTCTATCATACTTTGTTGGAGAGCACTGTGACACAAAAATGTAATATTTAAATACATAAATAGTTTTTTTTTTTTTTTTAAATTCCGCAGGACCTAACTTTTTCTATTATTTAGAGCAAGTTGCTAAATAAATACAATAATAAATTTGTGCCTCAACCTGTTTAATGGGAAACCAGGTCTGTTGGCCATCTTAAAAATTTAAAAGCCAACCAAAAGCGATACTGTTTCAGTCTATCAGTAGCTGCAATTACTACTCGGCTATGCCCATAATATTTACATATGAAGCAACAACTATAAAGACGATTGACAAAAAGCATACAAAAACTGGCAGAAACAAAAAGTGCCTAGCCATCTCAAGAATCCACAGGTGCTGGGTCTTTAACAGAGGACCCAGGCAGCTCCACCCACTGTAAATCTCACAACTGCTCTTATATTCGTCCATTTATGTCATTCTGCTGCATTTGCATCTTTGTCATGGAGGTCATGTCCTATTTAATGTGGTTAAGATCAAAAAGCATGGAAGTATGATCTTCCTATTCCTTCATACTCATAAGGGCTTTGGCAAGAACACATTTAAACTTCCAGTACATCTTAACAGTTTGCTGAAAAAGAGAGACCCTACCCCTAGTACTACCAGGGTCAATCAGGAAATCCATTATAGCTTGCTGCTATTGAATATCGACCTCGTCATCCGAACTGTGCTTCTCCCATTCCTGGATGTTCTTTCGAATATGCAGAGGGGTAGTAGCGTTATAGGAGTTGACCAAATTTTCCACAACCTGCGCATTATTTTTTCGACCTCGCTTACTAGAGCGCGGAGAGAGATTAGGTTGAGAAACCTTTTCTCTTGATTTGCAAACTGACGTTCTAGATTTAGTCATACTTGCACCTGACAAGCCTGTGAGATAAAAATAGAGAAATAGAGCAGACTTATGAGGAAGGGAAACTGAAAAGTGCATCATAGAAGTATCGATTAGCTGCATGTTGGCAAAATGCAATAAGCCAACCCATTTGAATGACAATCGAAAGATCCCAGAGAAGAACAGAGACAAAATCAAGAATAACTGAATGCCAAGGGTCATATCCGGCGGAGAAGAACAAAAATTTTGAAAAGACATGCGAGGAACAGGGAAACCGACAGGGTCAGTGTGCGAAAAGAAAAACCCCTTGCTTGGTAAACTGACAGGAAGATACTGATATATAAAGGCAGAAAGTCGACGCAGAAACCAGAGCAAACCCTGCCTCCTAAAGCAAAGCTTGCCGCAAACAAGCCTCCCATAACAATCATCAAAAAGCATATAGATATATAATGAAGAGTGGCCAAGGAAACCAACATATAACACCTTAAAAACCCACATCATGAAACAAGAACAGACTGGGGGACTTCTGAAGCAAGGATCTACCTCAGCATCATCATGAGAACGATAAAAAGGCAAGAATATAAACGAACCCGTCGCCTTTGAGAAATCCAGTGCATGTTGCGGAGAATCAGCAGAAGGTAAAGTGTAGAAGTTAGACATTACATACCAAAACCCGCTCCTCCTGATCGGGAAATCTGAGAGCCCTGTAAGCAGCCGTTGTAGCCAACCTGGAGCACCACTGTAATGACCGCCTACTCTGTGCCAAACGGAAGGAATAGACAAAAGAATTATGCAGAAGAGCATACAACCTGAAAGCAATATGCCGTGAATAGGCGTCTCATCAACTGAAGGTGGCATGATTACAAGAGATTGTGCCCGCATGCGAAGGATGGTTGCCATTACTACTAGGCTGACAGCCAGCTCAAACGTTAAATACATCTGACAGCCAAGGGCCTGACCCACTATCCTTCCACGAGGTGGCACCCTGATCAGGGGAAATACATAAATAGTTATATAAAAAAGGAAAAAAAAAATACATAAATAGTTATTTTCCTTTTTTATAGTGCTTTTTATCCATGCAATTCAAATTAATTGGTTTGTGTGGAGTTTAATTTTATAATATAAATTTTATTTAAATCTAACAAATTTTTAATAACATTGTTTTAACTTAAAGTCACCAAAACCTAAATACTTATCTTAATTCCCCCCTTTAAATAAACTACATTCCACACGAATACCATGGGCTCTTTTTATAGTTTATTATTATTTTATGTTATTATTTTTATTTTTTATTGTATTTTGACCAATAGTTATTTTCCTTTTTTATAGTGTTTTTTATCCATTTATTTTAAATTAATTGGTTTGTGTGGAGTTTAATTTTATGTTCTAAGTTTTATTTAAATCTAACAAATTTTTAATAACATCATTTAAACTTAAAAGTTGTGGATCTAATGGCCTAAAACATTTCAATCGTCTAACATTTGATCCAATGACTCAAACATGGGCACATTGGCAGCTAGGGGAGTTGTTTTCAAATAAATACGCCTTAAGGCGTAATAAGGCATAATTATTAAATGTATGGTAAAGATTTATTTTTTATAAAATATTTATAAATATTTATAAATGGATAATAGGGATTTAATTTTAATAAAATATTCATAATAGCATGTATATATTAATGATTTAAATTTATCTTTAAAGTATTTATATTTTTTTTTTATCTTTTTAATTTTTAATTAAATTGAATAATTAAAAGAAAATGTCCTATAAACAAGTGTTTTTAAAGGGTGGTTCACTGACACTGAGGCTACAACCACAAGAAAATTCAGAGAGATCAATCCGAACAATCCATACTATCCATCCACTGGAAAATTTAGGTAGTTCAACTTGAAGAATCCAGGCAGATCAACCCAGGGCTACAAGACTATATCCACGAGAAAATACAGGCAGATCAACTCGAAGAATCCAAACATCCACACTGGGTTACATCTACAGGAAAATCCAGGTAGATCAAACCGAAAAATCCAGGTAGATCAACCCAGGACTACAGGGCTACATCCACGGTAAAATACAAGCATATTAAAGGTGGATCAACCTGAAGAATCCACACTACGCGAAGAATCCACAGTGGGCTACATCCACGGGAAATCCATGTAGATCAACCCGAAAAATCTAGGGAGATCAACCTAGGGCTACAGGGCTACATCTATGATAAAATACAGGCATATGAAAGGTATATCAACTTGAAGAATCCAAACTACCCGAAGAATCCACACTAGGCTATATCCATGGGAAAATCCAGGCAGATCAACCTAAAGAATCCAGTGAGATCAACCCAAGGCTATAAGGCTACATCCATGGGAAAATACAAGTAGATCAAAGGTAGATCAACCTAAAGAATCCATGGATATCAACTGAGGGTTATAGGGTTACATCCACGAGAAAATCCAGGCAGATCAACCCTACACTACAGGGCTACATCCATAGGAAAACCCTAGCAGGTCAACCCAAAGAATATAGACAAATCAACCCAGGGCTACAGGGCTACATCCACGGGAAAATCTAGGCAGATCAACCCAAAGAATATAGACAGATCAATAATAATAAAAAGTGTGATATCCATTGGCTTAATTTTGTTGTAATTCAATGTGCATAAGTTTATTTTTGTTGAAGTAAGTTAAACTAAAAGACATTGGAAAAATTCAGTTATCAACAAATTTAATGCTCATAATAATTGATGGTAAAGTTGTAATTAGATGTTTTTATTTTGTGAGAAAAGAAAAATCTAGGAAAGAAATTGTTGTGTACAAATTGTTGAAAGAGAGAAATGTTGCAATTTATTGTGGAAGGATTATTACCCATCAAGAAGTCCTAGGCATCTAATCTAACTGATTATATTTAATTGATGAAAATTATGATATTGGATAATTATTTGTTCCTAGAAGACATGGAGCTACCATTAAGAGTGGGAAACAAGAGGTTATTAATGACCAAATAACTACCTACCACGTACTATGAGGTAGAGATAGCTATTAACCACCAAATGAGTGGTAGATGGGTTGGAATGAAAATATTTTTATGCTTGCTTTTGTCTCATTATTCTGAGATCAGAAAAGATACTAAAGAGAAGCAACTAGTAGAAAACATAGAGAAAAATAATTGCAAAGATGGTTGCTTGAGGGGACATTAGTTGTTTATTTCCAGGAATTTTTTTTTTTGTATCAAGTCGATATTTCTAACTTCTGTATCTATTTATTTTTCAAGAAGATAAAATAATTCTGGTTATATAATATATTTAGTTTATGAAGTTTGTGTTTCCATGCCTTATTTAAATGATGATAATGTTATGCCTAAAATGATAAAAATCAAGAGAGACTCTATTATGAATTGTTGAGAACCTGAGAACCTATACAGAAATATAGAATCAAAAAATATCAATTGTGTTGTAGAAGAATCAAAGAATATCAATTGTGTTGTAGAATAATACTCCACACATTAGAAAATTTGTTTATTGTGTTGGTCATCAATAAAAGCTTAATGAATTAGATTATTTGTATTATTATTAATTGGTATTAGTAATAGAAACACAATTTATAAATATTATGAAAGTGTTAAGACTCAAACCAAACATGTATAGTCTATAACTGCATACAATGTTATTTTGTTTATTTTATAGAGTCATTCATATTAAAATACTAGAAAAGAGATAAATAATTATTTTAGGAGAATATATATATACACACGCAAGTGGGAGGCCTCCTATTTATATCAAATTAAATTCTATATGGTGGAACTTCAGAATATCCCTGCTGAACTCCCCTAGGACTATGGTATTTGAATTAAAAATTATATAGGAACGAGAAAGGCTGTTTGCGTTATGAGGACTTTGGGGCTCATTATATATCACTCTCTGAACATGCAGTGTTATTTGTAATGAAATATATATATATTTTTAATAAGGTTTTCAATTTTGTAATTTAATTATTTATAATTACTAAATGTATGGTAAAGATTTATTTTCTATAAAATGTTTTAGAATATTTATAAAAAGATGATAGAGATTTAATTTTAATGAAATATTTTAAAATATTCATAATAGTATGTACAAATTAATGGTTCAGATTTATCTCCAAAGTAATTATGTTTTTGTTTTTGTTTTTTTTTTTAATCTTATTAATTAAATTGAATAATTAAAATAAAATGTCATATAAACAAGTGTTTTTTTAAGACATTCACAAGAAAATCCAGGGAGATCAACCAAAACAATCCACACTACCCATCTACTGGAAAATCTAAGCACATCAACCCTGGGATGCAGGGCTACATCCACGAGAAAAGACAAGCAGATCAAAGGTAGATCAACCCGAAGAATCCACTCTGGGTTACATCCATGGGAAAATAAAAGCAAATCAACCTGAAGAATCCACGTAGATCAACCAAGGGCTATAGGGCTACATCCACAGTGAAATACAGGCAGATCAACCCGAAGAATCTACACTACCCAAAGAATCCACATTGGGCTACATCCACGGGAAATCTAGGCAGATCAACCCGAAGAATCCATGGAGATAAACCTAGGGTTATAGGGATACATGATCTAGGTGAATCTACACACCAGTGGCAAGTATAAAAGGCTCAAAATTCAAAGTGGTAGGAATGTGGCAAACTCAGTGTCAAGTTGAAGATCTCGTTGCCCTGATCGCAACTGTGTGAACAGTTCGTCAAATCGAGTTCGTATGTGAAATTTAGAGCTGGTCAAAGTTGGTAGGTTGACTGGATGACTTGGCGGCTTAAGGGGGCAACAAATCCGCAGAAATCTGACCACCAGATTCAGGTCAGCTCCGGCTAGATTCCGGGCGAATTTGTGGGATCATTAATTTGTCTCCTTCAGTTACTTTCCAGAATTTTCAAAACGAGCATGTGTTATTAAAAAAATAAAAAATAAATAAAATTTTGGAGGGAAGGTCATGACCCCTGCCCCCACCTCCAACCATATAACAAAAAATCTATATGTATGGGTCGACGACCATGACCCTGCCAGACTCACGCACCATATCCCAACGGAATGATGGATATGATCCAAGTTGGGTGGTCGTGACCCTGCCACCCTAACCCTTATACACTATATCAAGTGGCAGTGATAAGAATGGGCAGGCCGCCCAAAGTGGGTCTGGCCCCCAAAAAAACATTTATTCATTGGGGTTAAAACTATACGCCACTTTTTCGAGAGGGGGAGGGGTTTGATCGTCCGATCTCCTCGCAACCAAATTGGATCTCAGCCAATGGACCAAACGACATACTTGGTAAAGTTCGCTCGCAATTTTCTATATAAACTCATCCTTTCACTAATGTGGGTAGACAAACTAGGAGAGGCATGAGGATCGAGGCAGGCAGCAGAACCCTGAACCTTTCCAGGGGTAGGTGGAACCATGATTTGAGCCTAACTTTCAGAGGGGCCAAAATTTTCCAAGTGTCCAAATTGGACAAAATCTATATGGATTCTACACCTCTCGGTGACAGTATTCTAATGGTGCTATATGTTTCTGCAATAGAGGTCTCCATTTTTCGACTAGTTTGTAGATTGGAGGTATAAGGGTGTAATTTTACAGTGATGCTTGTACTTTCATTTTATTTTCCACTAAATGAAAGAGGGCCTCCCCACTGATTGAGTAGGGCTCGGAGACGTAGTCCCTCTTGGATGAACTTTGTTATCAAGTTCTTGTCTTATTTGCATGATTTTATGTGCTTCTCTCTTCTTGTTTCATGCATTTTAAGTTTCATGGTTAAGATGCAATTTTACATGTAATTCTTTATCCCATCTCGAAGCTAAAGATCTTGGATCAAGTGGTATTAGAGTTGGTCTTTGTAGATGTGAATTGCATGTTTGTATGCTAACCAGAAAGAGCTACGAAGAGGCGAAGGGAAACTAAAGTCTTTTGATCCCAAAATGGGACGTGCGCATCGAAGAAGAAACATGGATGCTGATGCTAGGAATGAGGAGGAGCTAATTTTCCACAAAACATTCTACACAATGGCAGATCGAGTCGAGAAGTTATTCTCAAGGCTTGAGAAACTATAAAGTGCAGGGGAAAATGCTCTAGAAGGACAAGGTTCAACACATGGAGGTGATGGAGGGGACCCACCTCCTTCTCCTTCCGCGAGTGGAAGTTCCTCTTCTTCTTCTCACCATCATCATAGGATTTCAGGAAGTGCATCTAAGAAACCTTTCTTTAAATTAGATGTCAAATTTTATCTTCCCATATATAGTGGTGAAAGTAATGTAGAAAAGCTTAACAACTGGATTAGGCATATTGAAGTCTCCTGCAGGATTCAACAGATTGAGGAGGATGAGGCAAAGATCTAGTAGGATTCTCTTCGGCTAAACGATACCGCTCTTGTTTGGTGGGAGAGAAAATTGCAAGGCAACAAAAATTTGGGTAAACTTCTCTCCTCATGGTCAAATTTTGTTTCTGCATTGAGAAACCAATTTTACCCTTTGGGATATAAGAAAAAGGCATTAATGGAATGAAAACAGCTAAGGCAAGGCAAAGGTCAAAATGTACAAGACTGCACTGAAGTATTTAGAAAACAAGCATTGAATTTGGTCATTCCATTAGATTCACCAGAGATTGTAACCAAGTATATTGGTTCTCTACATAATTACATAAGACATTCATTATTATTGTTTGAGACTCCTACCATTGATGAGGCTAGTATGAAGGCCATGCATCTAGAAAGCAGGGGAACACATGAACAAAATGACCACCCAAAAAAAACTGCAACAACCAAGATAAGGGGAGAAAATCCCTCTTGTAGACATTGTGAGAAAGAGGGACATGACGAAGAAAGTTGTTGGAAGCAACACCCTGAATTGAGACCTGAGAGGAATGACAAAAAGGGGAAGCAGAAGGCTGCTACCACAGCGCAACAAAACCAAGATTCTGAATGAGAGGAAGATGAGAAGGTCACAGCTGCAGGATTTGCACAAGGTAGATCAATTAACCTAGGGTCCGATTTTGGCGATGGAATGAAGCTTGCAGCCTTTGGGATTGCAGCAGGAGGACCCATAGAACTAGGTTCCGATTCCGATGATGAAACAAAAATTTCAACAGACATTGTAACAAAGATGAAAAAGATACTCACTTCGGCAGGGCTCTAATAACTTGAGGAGATCAATCAAAGAATTCAAGTAGAGAATACTGAGCTAAGGAGACTCCTATATGAAGTAGAAAAGGAGAAACAAAGGTTGCTATGCCAATTGCATGTTGGAAGTATTGTCATTGATGACAAAGGAGCATAAAGGAGCAGCACCAGAAAAAAATCATTAAGGACAAGGGAGCATATTAGGATCAGCTGGAGTATAAAGGAGAAATAAGGAAAAGAAGGAAAAAGTACAGTGGAGGAGAAAAACAGTAAGAAAAGGAAAAGTGTGCAACAAAGGTCAAGCCGGGTGTATGCGTATAATATGTGTGCAACAAAGGAAATAAATGAACGAGCAGGCCAAGTCAGGCTGGTTTAAATGCGTGCAGAACAGTGGTTCTGCATTCAGAAGATCGTGAACGAGTCGGGTGTTCTATGTGCAGCAAAGAAGAAATGAACGGGTGCAACCAAAGAAGCAAAGGCATGAAGGAGTGTACGAGTGGGTCGAGTGATCCAAATGGAATAGGTGGGTGGCCACTAATATCCACTTGGATCATTTGACTCAGAACAGTGTTGGAGGATCGCATATCGCAATCAGAGCAAGAGGAATATCGCACAAACACAGAAGTCACAGAAATGCGAAGTGCGATATGATGTTGTGGCATGATGATGTGGCAACTGACATGGCAAGTGATATAGCAGATGACGTGGACCTGACCCCACAAATCACAAATAAATCTTGATGATGTGGCAGGTGATGTGGCAAATGACGTGGCAGTGACATGGCACCCCTGGTGAGACCCAAACCATTTATCCCAAATCACATATCGCAGATTGCAAAGCTCAGAAGGGATAGAACTCATGAACCACCTTGAAACGCCGAAATGCGAAGTGCGATAAAGAGCCCAGATGCGATATGCTTCAAAACCAAAGACTAAACGATTTAAAGTCCGACGTGGGACCCAATCGGATATCGCAAATTGCAGAGTTCAGGAGGAATAACACACAAGAACAATGTTGAAATGCGAAATGCGATAAGAATACTGGATGAGATGTAGTTTCAAAGAAAAGGTCTGAAGGATTTCAAATCCGGATGTATAAGGTTTTCCTTTGAGAAATCACATAGGAGAATGGAAGAGCAATATATAAACAAAGAACAAGAGAAATAGCTGAAATGCCGAAATGCGATTAAAAAATTTCGATAAAGCTTGGCAGGACCCTTCACATATCGCATATCGGGAGATCATATGGATGAAGGCACATTGGATAACAGGATTGGCCAAAGTGCGAAGTGAAATAAAGAGAGCGGATGTGATGTAGATTGAAGCTGAAGCCTAAATGTTTTCAAGTCTGAAGTATGTGGTTTTCCTTTGTTAAATCACATCGGAGGGCAAAGGAGGATTATAACATAGAACGTTGGAATGCCAAAATGTGATAGAAAGTAGACACGACACAATATTCAGAGGTAATGGAATATATTTTAAAGTCTAGTCTTACGACAGTTACAAAGGAAAGTCTTAATGTGGAGTAGATTCGGGTGAAGAATAAGACTCGACACTACCTGCACGGGTGTAAGAGCGGTTACGCCTTGATAATAGAAAAAGACTGAACGCGGAGGAGACTCGGGTAAGTGACTCGACATAGAGCAAAAGGAAGAGAAAGATGAGCGTTGCAGTAATGAGGAGATAGGCACCATGCATTGAGTCGGGCTTAGAAAAACCTCCGAGGCAAAGTCAGGTGTTGAGACAAGGATAAGGCTGAACACTGCGGGCAAGAGAAGGAAGGAAGATAGGCAGAGTCAGGAAAAATGAGCATATGGTGGCACTATTGGAAACGTGCCAGCTGGGTCGAGTTGGGAAAAAGGCATTTTTACAGAACTGTTGTATTATAACAGCAGAAATAGAAAAGATAGTGACAACATAAGAAAGGAAAAATGCACAGTGAGATAAGAGCTGAAAGGGTTGTGTGAAATATATTTGTTGTAACTTTAAATGTAAATGAATTAATTATTTTTTATTGTATCTGATGCAAAGGCAAGTCTCCGTAGGCATAGGAAAAACTACAATGAGTGTTGTAATGATTATTTCTGATGTAATAACCTGAACTGAAGTGTAAGGAATCGAATGGGTGGAAGGCATAGGGTCATGCCTGTTCACTTTGAATTCCCTGTAGAATGCAAACAATTATGTCTTTCTACGTATAAAACATGTAATATCAGTGTGCATAGAGAGGTTAGAGAGCAGCAGAATGGAAGAGAGCTGAAGAGTTTCATAGAGATGCATAATGAAATGGAGCTGCAAAATTAGAGGGGAGAGAGCGGAATAATTAGAGAGAGCTGATAGAAATGTTGTGCACATTAAGAGCTGATATGAAGCAGAAATGAAGGTAGAAAATGCAACAATGAAGAAGGAGGATAACAGAGCTGATATCCAGGTAAAATAGCATTTTAATTTCATGTCGAGTGAGGGGATTATAGTCTCCTTTCAAGTTGTAGCTTGATAAATTTCCAGTTGGAGCTAGGTGAGGTAGGATCCTCTTGTGGGTTGTAGGCTGCAGAAAATACATGGGAGTTGGTGCTTCTGCTTCAAGTTGTAGCTTGATAAATGTCCAGTTGGAGCTAGTTGAGGTAGAAGCTTGATCCTGTGGGTTGTAGCCTGCAGAAAATATATGGGAGTTGGAGCTTCCTTGCAAGTTTTAACTTGCAGAAATTGAGGTAGGAGCCTCCTGTAGGTTGAAGCCTACAAAAAATCAGCTTTGAGAGGGAGTAGGAGCTTGCCTTTGCATCACAACAATAATAAGATGTGGTTTTTTCCCTTATGGGTTTCCACTTATATCTGTTGTCTATGGGCTTGATGAGTACGTGTTGATGTGATGTTTTAATATGCTTAATTACTTGCTGTCCACACATTCAATTTTTTGATTCATTATGTATTATGCTACTTATAAAATGATGTAGCTAATGGGTGTAAATAAAAGAGTTTTAATGTCCATGAATGTACTAAACTGATTCACGTCCCTCTCAGTTTAGCTAAGGGTCCATCAATTGGTATCAAATCCAATTCCTTTTGTATCAGTTTAACCACTGGAAGGAGGTCCTTAGTCCCCAAAATGGCTAGCCTAGAAGGAAGCTCTACAAATAAAGCCCCTCTGTTTATTGGCACAAACTATGCTTTCTGGAAAATAAGAATGAGGACATACTTAATGTCTCTTGGAGTAGGAGCTTGGGTTGCTGTGGAAGAAAAATATGCACCAAAGGATACATACACTGAGGAAGAAGCCAAACACAATTTCATAGCTAATGCAAAAGCAATGAATGCACTCTTGAGCGGTTTAAGTGAGTCAGAATTTATCAAAGTAATGCATAGTAAGACTGCCAAATAAATCTGGGATACATTAGAAAAATATTCATGAGGGAGATACAAAGGTGAAGATGGCCAAACTACAAGCACATAGAACTCAATTTAAAAACTTAAAAATGAATGAAGATGAAGATATAACTGCATTCTTATTAAAAGTTGCAGAAGTTGTGAATATCATGATAGGCCTACGAGAATAAATTAAAGAAAGTTTTGTAGTACAAAAATTATTGAGATCACTACCACCTAGGTTTAATCCTAAGGTTTTTTCCATAGAAGAAACATCAAACTGGGAAACCTTGACATTGAACCAATTACTTGGCAACCTAACAACATATGAGATGAGAATTCCTAAAGGGAAGTCAAACATGAGGGAGGCTTCCTTTAAAGAAGACAAGTGCATAGAAGAAAAGGAAGGTACATGCTCATGCTCTGATGAAGAAGAAGCCAAATTTGTTAGAAGAGAAGATTGTTAAGAGGCATAGGTAAGTACAAAGGTAAAATTATATTTAAGTGCTTTAATTGTGGAAGAGTGGGGCACTATGCTTCAAAATGTCCTCATAAGAAAATAGAGAATCAGTCAAAAGGGAAAGAGAAAAGCAATTTCAACAATAGGCAGAAAGGGAACATAGTTAATAAAATAACATTCTATGCTAAACAAGACAACAATGTTGATATTTTGTATAGTTGGTGTAGCATCAGGTGTGCTCTAGCCCTAAAATTTTGTGGAGGGGCTAAGACAAAATTGAAATCCAAAACACAGAAAGTGTTTGGTGAAATTTCAGCTGGTGTTCAAGTTATTCAAATAATTAATTATTTTAATGGATTTCCTAAGTCTAAACTTAGGAAAATTAAATAATTAAAGTGAATTAATTAACACATGTGCTGAAATGTTCTAAAAGACACGGATCAAGTATTCTTTTAATCTCAGCCATTGATGAGATTTTTAACCTCGGCCATTGATGAGATCATCGAAAAAGTATAAGAGAAAGGCTTGAGGGTCAGTTGGAGACACACACACAGTTACAGAGTTGAGGAATAGATCTGGAATTCTAGGGCAGGTTTGCTAAGAATTTTTGGAGGAATTTCCTACAACGAGGGGTAGTATTGGCTAAGGGGATGATCTGATCCCAGAGCCAAGAGTCAGTAAGAGGCAGAGGAGCAGCAACAAGGAGAGCGTAGAGAAGCAAAGCAACAGTTATGTAGGATAGCGCAGAGGCTCCAAGGGGCTACAGAAGTTACACAGAGGGTCTCTAGGGCTAGTGTAAGGCCTGCGTCACCCTTCCAGGGGTTATGGATTCCCTCTCTGGGTAGCGCAGTGGCATTCTGAGGCTAGCAGGGCTGACACTAGGGCTTCAGGGGCAGTGATGAGGGTTTCTAGGGCCAGATCCAGGCTAGGTCTTGTAAATCTCGTTTGAGGGTGTGGATCAGTCAGATATTTGGCACTAGAACTTTAGGTTAGCTGAAGATTTGATTTCTTTTATTCTGCGTCGAGTTTTCCAGATCTATAACCCAGATTTACTGTACTTAGAACTACTTAATAATAAACCCTCATATCTGCTGCATTGGTTTTCCCGCTTTGGGTTTTTCTGGGGACTTATGACCAAAAATCCATGTGTCACTTTGTTGCATGAGCGTATTATTCAGTAAATGATCTGCATGTGTAGGTTGTAGTTGTGTTTATTTTATTATTTTCTAAATCTAATTTCTGAAAAGAACTTGTATTAATCTAAAACAAGTAGGAGAAATAAACCAAGATACTGCAGTAGATTTTTCACATGGTATCAGAGTGATAGCAGATCAAGCAGAATCTCCAGCAATCAACTATAGAAATATTTTTCTGTAGGGTGGTAGAAGAAGCAGCAGATCCAGAAAGGGCATCTTGACAGAAAGAGAACACAAATAAGAAGAGGATAATTCTGAGGCTGCAAAATGTCTTTAGGCTTACACAAGCCCTTCCCAGGGCAGTGTAAGGACTGCGTCACCTAGTCTGGTGTTATGTAGTCCACTTCTAAGTAGCACTGAGGGTGCACTGAGCCAGTTAGTGGGAAAAAATCTATTCATTTCTCTAGTTGCAGAATAATTTTTCCAAGATCCAGAAGCAATGCTTCAGATATTCAGCATTGCTAGTGGGGTGGAGATACTATGGGTGTAGAATTGTTCCTAGCTAAGGAAAAAAATGTGGGAGGAAGATAGTTACTTAGCAGATATTAGCCAAACAGATCTGGGATTTCATTAGGAGGATCAGAGAGTGTTGTCCGTTTGTGTTTTGGTAGAATATTTCTAGGAGGGAAATCAGTTTTTAGTAGAAGCAGTTACTAGAGGGTTTCTAGTCACCAAGAAACCCAGATTTAGAGGGAGAAGTATTGTTTCTGTCATATCTGAGCAAGATGGCTCGATATGGATTGAGAGAGCAATATAGATTGGATGGCATGTCCAACTATGTTATCTGGAAGGCCAGAATCCTTCCAGTTCTGGATGAGTATGGTCTCGAAGATCATGCAGGGAAGGTTCTTTCTATACCAACCGATGTAGATCCTCTCAATAAGTATGAAGAAAATCAAGCGCGGATGAAGCGTTTGATCATAGACGAAGTCAAGGACCATGATATACCTCATATTTGTGGGAAGACTTCAGCAAATGACATGTGGGTAGCCTTGGACACGATGTGCGAAGGAGGCTCCGTACAAAGAAGATTGCTTCTTGAGAACCAAATGCAGTTGTTCCAAATGATGAAGGGTGAAGAGATATATCCATTCCTCTTCAGGCTTCAAGCCATTTGAGATCAGCTGGTTGGCATTGGTGCTACTTTAGATGAGGGGATCTTAGTGAGGACTTCCCTGACTGCAGTCTCAGAATATTGGGAAATGTTTGTCCAAAGTATTCTGGGAAGGGCAGCGTTACCATCTTGGGCTAACATATGAGCTATCCTCTGTCAAGAGGAGATCAAGAGGGTCACCAAACGATGGAATATCAGTGGATGAAGCGGAAAGGCCAATGTCAAGGAGGAGGAGGAGGATGCAACCCTTGCATCAAGGGAAAAGAAACAACAAGGGAAGAAGAAAAAGGACCTATCCAAGGTCTGGTGCTTTAACTATGGTGCTTGGTTCATATGAGCAAGATGGCTCAATATGGACTGAGAGAGAAAGATAGATTGGACGACGTGTCCAACTATGTTATTTGGAAGGCCAGAATCCTTCCAGTTTTGGATGAGTATGGTCTCAAAGATCATGCAGAGAAGGTTCTTTCTATACTAACTGATGTAGATCCTCTTAAGAAGTATGAAGAAAATCAAGTGCGGATGAAGTGTTTGATCATAGATGAAGTCAAGGACCATGATATACCTCATATTTGTGGGAAGACTTCAGAAAATGACATGTGGGTAGCCTTGGACACGATGTGTGAAGGAGGCTTCGTACAAAGAAGATTGCTTCTTGAGAACCAAATATGGTTTTTCCAAACAATGAAGGGTGAAGAGATAGATCCATTCCTCTTCAGGCTTCAAGCCATCTAAGATCAACTGGTTGGCATTGGTGCTACTCCAGATGAGGGGCTCTTAGTGAGGACTTCCCTGAATGCAGTCTCAGAATATTGGGAAACATTTGTCCAAAGAATTCTGGGAAGGGCAGCGTTACCATCTTGGGCTGAAATATGTGTTATCCTCTGCCAAGAGGAGATCAAGAGGGTCACCAAACGATATAATATCAGTGGAGGAAGCAGAAAGGCCAAAGTCAAGGAGGAGGAGGAGGATGCAACCCTTGCATCAAGGGAAAAGAAACAACAAGGGAAGAAGAAGAAGGACCTATCCAAGGTCTGGTGCTTTAACTATGGTGCTTGGTTCATATATAACATTGGCATGACTTGCCAAAATTCATATGATGCATTGTCGTTGATCTTTATGAGTTGAGTTGATACGTTGAAACAGTCCGCGCACAATCAAATATGCAAGGGAATTTTGAAGAGGTTTAAAATTTGTGCACCATCAACAACTGCTTCAAAGGGGCCATGTTCATCCAGCCATTTCTGGAAACTAATTTTTTTTTCCTCTAACTCAATTTCATAGGCCAATGCTGCAACAGACCTTGCAAAGTTGGTGATGCACTTTTTCATCTTCAAGGTGTGTATATAGGCTTTGAATTTGGAAACCAAACCACCCGGTGTAATTACAAATAATAAACTCCTCTACAATTTTATTTTCGACCGCATGATTAGAAAGTCCAAAGTCACATATTATCTTCTTTCACTGGTAGTATCATACATCACTGCAAAATATATTCATACAATTATCCCAGGTTTTATCTCTCTGTGCATAGTTGTGATCCATTTTTAAAGTGTAATTTTGAAAATGGATAAAATAGCCAGAATTGGCGAAGTATTAGAGTTCTTAAAAACTCTGATAGATTCCTTTAATCATGACACAATAATAATCAACAAAGCTTATCTTTCTGACATTAAGTCCTATCTGCAAAATGCACATGAAAATATTGAATTTTTGTAGCTTGAATCTTAACTTCAACAAGTAGAATTACAACAATGGAGTCATCATTATGAACTTTTTTTTGTTCATAAATTTGAAACAGACTCCTATAAGAAGTAAGTCCATAATGTTGCAGTCGATTCACATTCAGTGCCTAGTTCAAAAGAAAATTTGTATGCAGATGCAGATGTTCACACTTTTCTTCCCAGGCCCATCATCGGACCTTGGGAAGAGATTATCCATAACAAGTACAAAACAGGTGTTGGATACGACAAGGAGTTGTCCTTTCATATTCCGTACTACTCCAAGCCCATTCAATTTCAGAGTGTTGGATTTATTCATGACAGCGCACCTACAGCTGTTCCAGATCCTGATCCTCTTCCAAAGCAACAACAAAAGATTGAAAAATGCCAACACTGTGATCAAGTTGACCATATGAAAGATCATTGTTTCGATCTTCACCCATGTAATAACTATGGTTGGCACACCCATTATTCACACATATGCTTCAGAAACAAGCCTCCTGCAAGAAAAAAGATTCATCTTGGATGGATCGCTTCTTGGCAATGGGCATCAACAACCAAGAATATGTTGAAGTCATATGTCAGAACTTGTTCTAGAATATTGAACAATCTTGCAGTTGAGTTTTCTCCATCATCTCACCTTGTACCTGACAAGGGGGGAAATGGTGGTCATCTACAAGCTTCGAAGGCACATCAACCGAGCCTGAGCCACAACCTGTCATTCTAGATTCAGAGTTGTAGCCAGAGACACATCAGTTCAAGCGAGCCTGAGCCACAACTTGTCCTTCCAGATTCAGAGTTGTAGCCAGAGACAAAAATGCCCATGAGTATGCCTTTGGTTGGTGGTTAGCCTTAAACCATCCATGCGAGGTTGATATTATTTCACTTCAAATAATTCAGGACACTTCCTCTAGCAGAAGATTTCAACTTCTTGCCAATTTTGGTAGAGTTCTAGGAAATGCATCATGCATTCCAAAGTTGGTGGTCATCCTTAAACCGTCACAGGTTGTAGACCTCCCTTCTTCTAGGTTGAAGGTCTCCCACTTCAAAATATGAGGGACACTTCCTTTAGCACAAAACCTCAGTTTCTTGCCAGATTTGGAAGAGTTCCAGGAACTGCACTAAGAGTTCCAATGTTGGTGGTCATCCTTAAACCACCTATTTATGCTAGGGTTTTAGAGAGCTCATTCAGCCTAAGTGCTTCCATGCATACTTTGCATATTTGTATTACAACTCTCTTCTTGGACTCACACATACCCCTTCAGATTAAGGGGGGGAGGGGGAATGTTGGACAACTAATCCTCTATGGGTAGCTGTGGAAGCCGAATGGAAAAAAGGGGTCCAAGTGACCTTGGAATGTGGAATCCAAGGGTAACCATATTTTATTATAAATGCACATCTATGGTTAATAGAATTCAATCAATGCTTATCTTTCCCCTTGTGTGTGTTTTACCGTGCATTGTTTAACCAAAAATCAAGAAAAATAAGTTATAAATTAGGCACTCATGATATTATGTAAACAATAACATATATTTAAATGAAAAAGGCTAAAAACATAGAAAAATCTATTCACCAGTGTATAATAGTTTAATAATGAGATGTCTCATGATGAGAATAACAATAAAATCCAAAAAGCGTTATGAATAATATATGTTGTGTAAGGCATTAAAATAAAATATTCAAAATACATAATCCAGAACTCAAGCCATTCATAACTCTGGTCTTCAAGTAGAGAAGAAGATCATCTAGACAGGAGAAGGGACCAAGAGTTGGAAACCCCGACATGGTAAACAGATGAAGTAAGTTGAAAATGAGAACCATGTCCAATTAAAAACATCCATATTACTATGATATCATGAAATGACACCCATTCGTGTAGGAAATGAACCCTCAAGTAACTTAGTGACCATTAGTAAAATATGCACAATAAAATCAAGGGTATTGAAGTTGTTGGATTACAAATGGGCGACGATAGAATGATTTACCTAAGTTAGAATTTTATATAAGCTCTCACAAGCCCTTTATATGTATAGTGAACAAAAAGACCAGACAATGTATTGCTTAATAAAAAGTTTAAGTAAATTAGAACTAGAATTTGAAAATAAGAAGGGATCAACTATACAAAATTACAGATAGGTGGAAAATAATTTTACACTCTTATATGAAGAACAAATATCAACCACACTGCCAATATAAACTATTATTATTAAAACCCTTGAAAATAGTGTGAAGAATGACTCCTAAAATTGGATACTAAGACTGATAAACTCAAGTAAGATTAAAAATGTGAAATCAAAGAAAAATTATTGTCAATGTCAAAGCATATGTACATTAAAAAATATTAGTGTTTTAAAGGAAGACAAATCCCAAACTATGTTGACACTGGATGTGCCAAACTGTAAGTCAAAACATCAAACAAAAGAGAACCCATTAAGGGTTTGAATACATGTTTATTTTAGCAACGACTGTAAAAGAATAGAAATGGAATAAACCCTGGTGAAAATTTTGAAAAATAAAAATAATCGAAAATCCATTGAAAAGTACCGATACAGTGACGAATTTATAAACAGAAACAAGAACTTGAAAATTCAGTATTAATGAAAAATATGAAGCCATCAAGCAAAAAGTTCTATATAAGTTAAAGATTATTTTTATAAGAGATACATTATAGAATGGAATAATCCCCATTTAAGTGTCAATATTAGGGACAATACAGTTTATTAAAGGAGAAACAATGATATGGCCTTCCACCATTGTCATTTTGCAAGTTTAAGGCTGAACCATAAAAACTTGAGAACTTGAAACCAGGAAGAAAATATTACCAAAGATGATTTGTCAGGGTGAATGACAGATAAATCATTGGCCAGAGAATAACTCAGGTGAGAAAAAACCAATGTAATGATAAATAACTTCTACAACAATGTTGAGAATAAATCGTTAAGAATAATTCCATTAAAGGAAAAAAAAACCTATGCAACCTGTGAATTTATTACAAAGGAAATTTAAATTGATTAGTAATAAGGTGTAATATACAAATAGTTCATGCAAGCAATCGAAGTATATCAATTTTTTTTTTTTTGAATTTACTTACCCTCATTGCAAACCATCACATAACCAGAGGAAGAAATAAAAACCATTTCATACAATAGAAGATAGTTTGGTATCACATTTGTCATACATAGTTTTCTTGTATCAATAAAATGTTGGAGAAAACTACATGAAACAATCGCAAAACCCTAGTTGTAGGGCGAAGAGAGTGGTGGAAGAAACACACCGAATTGAATGAAGTCGTAATGCTCATAGTAGTCAACTAGAATACGAGGATACCCTAAATACATTTCCACGATTGATCATGTGAGATTCAATCCCAAGGATTCATTTGGTAGGTGAAATGTACACCACTTGTTTATTCCAGAAAAGTGTTGTGTGGCTTGAAAGAACCATCTGGAGGAAGCCCATTAAATAATTGTGTAGAGCCTATCACAACAATGTAGCATATACATATGTATCAACAATTTAATACCACATTCAAGAAATAAATTGTAGGGTAAACCTTGTATAAGGTTGTAGATACCCAAATAAAAGCCAAAGAGAGGCATGTATGTAATATATGTATTAAATAATAATTGATAAGGCTTTTGATTGAGACTTATGCAAGAACACAATAAAATACATAAATACACATAAACACAGAGATTCAACATAAATAAAACTTCATTTGATTAATATCAAATAACTGAAATATGCTTACAGACAAAATGGAAATAAACTAGCTAGGGTGATGGTAGCTTATTTTTGAGAAGAGATGTGGCAGCTACAGGCCTTTGAAATGTATTACAATGAGGCTCAAGGGCCTTTTTATTATTGAACAACATAGGAAAATCCTAAAAAACCAAAACCCTAACCCCAGGAGATGAATTACTAAGAGTTTCTGTGCCCCGTTGGGGTAAGTTGGGAAACCAACTTCCCGGGGTCGTAGCCTGGTCATATTATCTCCATTTAGTGAGTGCGATATATCATCAGAAATATATCTTTGAGTACTACAGGTTTTTCTGCAATCCCCTGCCTTCAGCTATGAGATTGCATCAAAACTCATAAAAATGTCGTTTAGGGGGTCAAAACTGCTCTGGAAGTTTAAGACCCGAAAAAATACAAAAAATAATAAATGCTGATATAAAAAAGGAAAATGATGAAACTGACTAGAGGTCTAGGTGGTGTTGGTGCTGGAATCAGCACTTGGACTGCATCAAGCGCCTACCTAGACACATCTTAAAATCTAAGACAATTTTAATGTTTTGTTTTATGGGATTGGAAGATGATATAAACTTTGATTTACTGAAAAGAGATTTCGGTCAAATCCACAATTCTACTAAAGAGGGTATTGTAACTTGATGTGGTAGCAAGGTGCAAATTTGTAGTCTATGAGGAGAGGAAATTGTAAGATATGAGGAAAAAGTAGGTCTGTGAAACAAAAATTTACTACATTTAGTAGAAATTCACAAAAGTAGCAGTTTGACAATATTCCATTGAGAGAAAGCTATTTCTAGTCTGAAAAGATTCTCACTGAAATATCATGAAGAATAACTATCATGAGTGATGATCTTCCATTGTTATAACATATATTTTGTTAGGAATGCTCATTGTGTGAGACTAAAAAAAACTGATAAAACACATAACATGCTTAAGAGACTAACAAAAACACATAACAATATGAGGATTGCAAACTGGAACTGGAAGAAAGGAGATATGGAAACACAAGTAAAGTAGACAATACACACAAAAAATTGGTAATAAGTCCTCAGTAGTATTATTCCATTTCATTCACAAAAAAAATTATAGTTCATATAAGTCAAAATTCAATAACCACCAACCAACCCTAACTTCATATCAATTTTTCATATATATATACAAAATATGATACTGTCATCTTCCATAGAAAAAGGTAAATCTATTTAAAAAGTCATTCCAACCTCGTGCAAGAGGTGAGGCTTATCCCTTAGTCTTAATTACAAAGTGCTACATTAAAAACAAGATAAACATCTTGAAGGCATCATGAAGGTTGTCACTCCGCAATGGTTGTATGAAGTGGAAGCTCATTCAAATACCACTCTTCCATTCCGGTGCAACCAACTCCATAAAAAGTGCAAACAACAGTGAAAATGGCGTGTGGCTGTTCTTTGAATGCTGTTTGGTGCCTGGTAAAACATGTTGGTACTGAAAGTAGTGGTAGAAAAACTATTTGAGAGAAATTATGTCGTTGTTTCACTGTTCTTTTTCCTTTTTTGGTTGAAAACCTTTTGTAATGGCGGAAAACCCAAAACTTTTGGATATATTGGTGGAGGTTTCATATTATGTAAAATTACAAATAAACCCTTTACAAAGGTTTAATTGATAGAGGAGATATGGAGCGGAATGACTGATAAGCGGAGGGGGGGGGGTGGTGGTGATGTGGTGAAGAAGTGGGATTGATTGCAAATCGCGCATCTGAAGTTTTATTATGAAATCTGGGAGTTAAATGTTGAAAATGGCGAAGTGCGATGTGTGATGAAAGCGGAGGTGACATGGAAAAGAAAAGGGATTGATCGCAGATCATACATTAGAAGTTTTATAAACATACATACGTGTGCAATCAAAAAAATTTATTGGAACTTGAAACAAAACCATAATTGCTCCCAAACAATATGCATACACGTGGAATTGTGGTTCTAGGGTCCCACAACCAGTTGACCAATAGGAAGCAATCAAAAATTGGTCGCTCACAATTTTAACTTTACACTGTTAATGGCTTAAATCATAAACTCTACGATCTGCGAAATCACGCTGGTGTGCATGCCGACACGTGCCCCTCACCTCATTGCATCGCAAATCCCTTAACATACCACGTGATCGCCTTAAAGATAAAATTTAAAAAATGCAATTTGCGAAATTGCTCCATCTGTGTTTTAATCTCCACCATTGATCTGCGTCTAGATCTGACGGTCTTCCTTTCTTTCTCTTCGCCTCATCGCATCACAAATCACTTAACATACCATGCGATTTGAGTTAACAATAAAATTTAAAAACTGTGTTGTGCGAAGTCGCTCCATGTGCGCTTTTAATCTTAGCCATCGGTCTGCTCCCCTATGGATCTACGATTAGATCATGGCCATCCGTTCCTTTTGCATGTTGTTCTTCTCCGTTGCTTCATTCCTTAGTCTATTTTTTGGCCAGCTTCCTTTAAATATTATCTGTTGCTCTTCTCCGGCTCTCCCTCTTTGTTGGTTAAGCTGTTTTCTTCTGGTTGTGCTTTGATTTTAAATAAATCTGGTTGCTATGGAGCCTTAGTTTTCCTGCTTTGAAAACTGATTACCTTTTTACCCGTATCCTCTTTTCTGAGATAACCAAAATCTCAGTGAAATAGTTGCACTTTTCACTGTGTGGACTATATTACTTCCATTTCTTGAGACATAGCTGCCCTTTACTGTATTACTGTTTTGACACTAAATTTGCAACAAAGGTAGCTATTATTCCAGACCAGATGATTGCAATTTTATTACCCAAACATCAACTAACCTTCAACACTAAAATAATCCAAAACATAAATTTTAACTTATTTTAGGACTCTAAAACACTATGACACCTATTCACTTAAAAATACCTTGATGTTGGGACTCTTTTTTAACTTTTATTGGAAATGACTCAAAATTTGGACATGGACTAAGACACAATAAAAATTTGAGAACAGTGACACAATGGTGATTATTCCATTAACATTTTTATTGCTAACATTAGCTCCTATTGGGGATGAATTCCTCCCTATGAGGCTTTAAGGACTGTAGACTCAGTGCCTCAAAAAATCTTGAAAATTAGAAGACTTCTTAAAAATAGAAACTAGGATCGACCATTGACATACTGGACTCTAGACTGACCATATATACAAACATAAGTTCCATTGGGAATGGAGTTTATTGACACATCACACCAGATATTTACAATGGAGTGACTCAACTGACTTACTAAATAGAGAACTTTTTAAGAAAATGTCCATTGACTGGGCCTCCAGTCAGCTGATCAACATCCAGATGTTTGAGAAAAAAAATATTATTCTCCAAAACTTAGGCAATTTTAAATGGCCCAAACCATAGATTTTTGAACTTACCATGCTTTCCATGGTATTCTCTTCTAGCATCCCAACACAGCACCAAATCATTCTCCAGCAATGATTCTCTGATTTGGTGTGCCTTTATCAACTGTAGCATTCTCCTTTGAATTGGGTTTTCATGATCAACTTCATTTTGTAGGAACTTCATCACAGTAAGAGCTAATCGCAAAGGAATTACAACATCAGTGCCATATACAAGCTGAAACAGAGACATTCCAATTGATTTTTTACCACTTACTCTATCTGCCCATAGAGCATGTATCAACTGAGTGTCCCAATTCCTCTTATTTTCAGGCAGCATTTTCTTAATAATCCTTACCAAAATTTTATTGGATGACTCAACCAATCCATTACCTTGAGGGTAATAAGGTGTGGAATGAGTCAATTCAATCCCATATTGCTGACAAAAGTTTTACATCTTAGTAGACTTAAAGGCCATTGAATTATCAATTACTAATTTATGTGGACAACCAAATCTTGACATAATATTTTCCAATAGAAATTTAATAATTATCGTATTAGTAGCATTTCTGGTTGGTACAACTTCAATGCATTTAGTGAAATAGTCTGTAGCTGTAAGAATCCATCTATGATGTCCTGATAAAGGTGGATGAATTTCACCGATGAAGTCTAGCCCCCACTGCTGGAAAGGAACATATGCTAAAATAGGAATGAGAGGTAATGGTGGCAATTTCTATTTGCCAACAAATTCCTGATATTCGACACAACTCTTGACTTTGGCAAAGACATCAGAGAAAATAATTGGCCAATAATAGAAAGCTATTAAGATTTTATTTGCAGTGGCTCTCCAATATAAATGCCCATGCATACATCTCCATGTATCTCTGTCATAATCTCCTGGGATTCTGCTTCTTTTACACATCTTAACAAGACTCCAACAGGATCTTTCCAGTAAATATGGTCTTCCAAAATGCAATATTTCATAGCTCTTAGTTTAAAAGCTCTGATTTTAGACTTCTCCATTTCAGGTGGACAATTGAAATTTAAGAAGAAGTAAACTATATCCTTGTATCAATCTGAATTGAATATTTCGGGATAATTAGAAATACCTTCTCCATCTTCTCCTTCAGCTACCTCTACATTCAGATTTAAAGCGTTGTAGTTAGATTCAACCATCAAGTGAACCAAGCCCTGACGCTTTATCAATTTAGTTGGTTTGATTTCAAAACCAAATTCTAGAATCTTGGTCAGCCATCTTCCTCTCCTTCCATCTGTATCTAATTGTAGCAATACATCTTTAAGTTAATTGCACATCGCGAAGAAGTGGGACCGATTGCAGATCGCACATCGGAAGTTTTATTATGAAATGCGGGAGTTAAATGTTAAAATGGTGAAGTGCGAAGTGTGATGAAAGCGGAGGTGGCGTGGAAGAGAAAAGGGACCGATCACAGATCATGCATCGGAAGTTTTATAAACATACATACGTGTGCAATCAACAACATTTATTGGAACTTTAAGCAAAACCGTAATTTCTCCCAAACAATATGCATACACTTTGAATTGTGGTTCTAGGGCCCCATAACCAGTTGACCAATAGGAAGCAATCAGAAATCAGCCACCCGCAATTTTAACTTTACACTGTTAATGACTTAAACCGTAAACTCTGCGATCTTCGAAATCACACTGGTGCGCTATTCCGACACATGCCCCTCTCCTCATTGCATCACAAATTTCTTAACATACCACGTGATCACCTTAACAATAAAATTTTAAAAATGTGATTTGCAAAATCGATCTATCTGCGCTTTAATCTCCACGGTTGATCTGCGCCTAGATCTGACGGTCTTCCTTGCTCGCTCTTCACCTCATCGCATCGCAAATCACTTAACATACCATGTGATTTGACTTAACAATAAACTTTAAAAACTGCATTGTGCGAAGTCGCTCCGTGTGCGCTTTAATCGCAGCCGTCGGTCTGTTCCCCTTTGGATTTGCGATTAGATCATGGCCATCCGTTATTTTTGCATGCGGTTCTTCTCCGTTGCTTCATTCCTTAGTCTATTTTCTGGCCAGCTTCCTTGAAATATTATCTGTTTCTCTTCTCTGGCTCTCCCTCTCTGTTGGTTAAGCTATTTTCTTCTAGCTGCGCTTCAATTGTAAAGAACTTTGGTTGCTACGAAGCCTTAGTTTTCCTGCTTCGAAAATTGATTACATGTTTACTCGTAGCCTCTTTTATGAGATAACCAAAATCTTAGTGAAATAGCTGCGCTTTTCACTGTGTGGACTATATGACTTCCATTTCTTGAAAAATAGCCTCACTTTACTGTATTATTGTTTTGACAATGAATTTGCAACAAAGGTAGCTATTATTCCAGACCAAATGACTGCAATTTTATTACCCAAACGTCGACTAACCTTCAACACTAAAATAATCCAAAACAAATATTTTAACTTATTTTAGGACTTTAAAACACTATGACACCTATTCACTTAAAAATACCTTGATGTTGGGACTCTTTTTTAAATTTTAGGAAATGACTCAAACTTTGGACATGGACTAAGACAAAATAAAAATTTGAGAATAGTGACACAATGGTGATTATGCCATTAACATTTTCAGTTCTAACAGGTGGAATAGGTGGGTGGCCATCAATATCCACCTGGACCATTCCTCCTCCCTTAGGAAGAAATTTTCCTCATTGTGTGTAGAGCCTCAATGAGGTGAGGAAATTTCTATTGAACCTCGTCCTTGGTGAAGGAGTTGGCCTGCCTTGACAACTCAATATAGATGGATCCTCTGTTGGCAGGTGTTATTGATCTATGTGTCCATGATCATATACGTTGTGGCTTGTTCCATGTAGTCTGGGTTTAAATTTTTTGATGTGAGTTGTTCTGCCATGTGAGATGTGTAAAGTAGAGGTGGAAACTAGGGCCGAAGGCGGTCCATATTTAAAATTGGGTGTAGACCAAGGAATGGTGGAATACTAAGCTTAAAGGCGTTATCCCCTAAAACCTTGGTGATGGTGTATGGCCAATATCGGAGTGGGCGAAGCTTGCAGTGGGGTCTAGTGAGGTGCTCCTTTTGCAAATGTAGCCACACTTTTTCGCCCACCTAGAAGTTGTGTGGAAACCGATGTTGATCATATCGTTGCTTGTACTTAGAAATGACTCTATCCAATGTCACGAACTTGTTGGCGGATGTGCTAAATGCACTCAATGAGGTTGTTCGCCTTGTCAGCTTCAGACTAGACATGAGTCGAATCTACCTGAGTAGCTCCAAATGGAATGGCTACGTCAATGGGACATAGTGGTTGGAATCCCAAGCCCACCTGAAAGGGATTGTGGCCAGTTGAGTTGTGGAGATCCCAGTTATAGCTGTGTTGTAAATAGGGGAGGTTATTGTCCCATCTGCATGGAATCTTTGAGTTGTACATTTACATAATGTGTACGATCATCATGTTGAAGACCTCTGTCTGACCATCAATTTGTGGATGGAAAGTTGTGGACTTGGTGAGCTTGTTGTCCAACATCGAACAGAGGTTGGACTGTAATGTACTGAGGAGCCTGCTGTCCCAATAGGAGATGATAAATTGTGGGATCCAAAAATGTACCCACACTCGTTCAAAGAAGAGTTTAGTAGTGGCTTTTGTTGTGATATTATTCTTGCAGGCCGCCATAATGGCTATCTTCGAGAATCTATCGACATCCACAAAAAAAAAAAAATCATTGCCATGCTTAATAGAAGGAAGGAAAAACATGTAATCCATGGAGATGGATTCCCAAGGTCGATTAGGGGTAGGCAACAAAGTATAGAGGCCTTTATTCTTGATGGTCGGTTTGGAAATGATGCAAGAAGTGCAGGATCTGATGTACTTCCCGACATCCTATTGAAGGTTCAGCCAATATAAACACTTATGTAGTATTGCCACTGTTTTCTCAACCCCGAAATTCCCAGCAACCCAACTATAGTGCACTTCCCAAATCATCTTGGCACACTCGCTTGAAGGAAAAAGAGGCACCTTAGGTTACATAGCAGTGCATCTTGGAGGTGAAAATCAAGAACTTGTTTAACATCCAAGAGTGTCTTGTATGTGTGGCCAAATTCTGAATCACTTTTGTAGAGAATCGACCAGTCAGAAGTATCATGCCCACAAGAGTTGAGAACGGTGGTTAGTGCTACAATCGGTGGTCGGATGAGGAAGTCTGCAACATTATTGGTGTTACCCTTCTTATACTTTATGTTCAAATGAAATTGTTGCAGATATGTGGACCACTTCTAATGGTGATCGTTATAGAACTTCCCTTGTGTTTGTATGAATTTTAGGGGTCTGTGGTCTGTGTGGATGACCGTTTCCTTCCCCAAATTGTAATGCCTCCATTGCCAGCAAGCTTGCACAATGGAATACATCTCTTTGTCATAAGTGGGATACTTCCAGTCTGTGTTAGATAGTGTCTCACTATGATATGCCACTGTATGCTCCTGTTGAGTAAGAACTGACCCAATAGCATAGTCAGAGGCATTTGTCTTGATCTCAGATGGTTGTTTCAAGTCTGGTAATGTGAGCACTAGGGCGGAGTAGAGGTGATGTTTCAACACTATGAATGCCTTCTGTTGAGATTACGACCAAAATAATTTTTCTTTCGCTTCTCCCTTGTTGACTTGACTCAAGGGTCAAGTGGTATGAGAGAATCCCAACACGAACCTGTGGTGGAAATTGGAAACACCTAGAAAGCTACAGAGCTCTACTAGAGTGGTTGGGGCTAGATAGTCCCGAATGACTTGGATCTTGGCTGGATCCACATGCACCTCTTGCTCATCAATAATGTATCCTAGATACTAAACCTGGGTCATGCTAAAATTGAACTTCTCCAAATTTACACACAACTTGTGTTGCTGTAGTGTTTGGAGGACCTATCGGATGTGGTGGAGGTGCTCTTCTCAATTCTGGTTGAAGATAATGATGTCATCCAAGTAAAACACTACAAATGAGTTTCTGAATGGCCGCAAGATGTTGTCCATCAGCCTCATGAAGGTTGTAGGAGAATTTGTTAACCCGAAAGGCATGACCAGCCATTCGAAAAGGCCCTCCTTGGATTTGAAGGAAGTCTTCCACACATCAGAGGGTTCGATTGGTACTTGGTGATAGTCAGACTTCAATTCGATCTTGTCGTCCAAAGGGTCATCAATCCATGGGATCAGGTACCTATTCTGGACATTGATCTTGTCGACGCTCGATAGTCAATATAGAGACTCCAAGTCCCATCCTTATTCTGCACCAAGATGATTGAGCTCCCACAAGGCAATGAACTCGAACGGATGTGACCTTTCTGCAACAACTCCTGAATCTGCCTCCTGATTTCGTCGTTCTCCATAACAGAGCACTGGTAGATTGGTCCATTGGGCAGCGACGCACCTGGGGTTAGATCGATGGAGTGCTTGTCCTGACAGTGTAGAGGCACCCCTGTGGGTGAGGTGAATATTTCCTCGTACTCCGTCACGAGCTTTTCCATCTGTTGTTTTCGTTCAGAGGAGCCCTGTCTGGAGGTCATGGTCAAGTATTCTTCTTGCCCTGAGGGTAGATCATCAGATTTTTTTTTTTCCTAGTTTTGGAAATGAGCTTTCTGCATTGTTTTTACAGTAACCAAATAGATGGCAGGAGGCGGTGCTACCTTCGGTATCTTGTACAATTTATTGCCTAAAGTAACAATAAAAATGTGAGGCCTGGACTCATACATAGAATTTGACTTCCACAATTATGGTTGGCCTAATACTACATCATAAACATCAAGAGGAGCAATGTCACATAATACCTCATCTGTGAAGGGCTTGATGCTGTAGGGAAGTCGGCACTGTTGGCTGACGCAGAGATCCCGTCCTTCGTGAAGCCACCCGATGGTGTAAGATTGTGGGTGTGTTATGGTTGGAAAACCCAGCTACTTCATGACCTATGTTGGAATGAGGTTCTTTTGTCTCTCGCTATCGACAATGAACTGCAACAGGGAACCCTTTACCCACACCTGGGAATGGAAGAGATTTATTCAAGTTGTATATTTCTTTTTTTTTGTAATTTCGACAATAATGAGGCTACATCATGGTCATGTCCAAGAATAACACCTGAATATGGCAGTGAAATGAACCAATGACTTAACATCTAGGAGTGCCTTAACAACACATTCAATCATTGCCTATCTAAGACCCCTCAGAATTCAACTTGTATACCTTATTTTCACTACCTTTTATCATATATCTTGGTGTTTTCTCCACATATACTTCTTCTTCAAAAATTGTTTCCAATAATGCTGACTATTTTGAGTTATTATGGTTAAGATAACTCTAATTGTATCTAACTTTGAAATTGGTGCAAAGTCTCACTACAATTGACTCTAGGTTATTGTGCAAAACCTTTTGCTACTAATATATTCTTGTACTTTTATATTTCTCCTTTCTCATTGACCTTTGTTTTGTAAACCCATTTTACATATATGCAATTTTTATCTTCTTGTAATTTACTAGATCTTGTGTATTATTTTTCTCTAAGAAAGCCATATTTTCATATTTTCATCCAATTATGAAAGTTCTTGTGTAATCTGATGATCACTTTATTTCCCAACCATTTCCTTGAATTCTTGATACTTGTCAAAAGTTTCATATTTCTTTGTGAGGAAATACACCCAAAGTCTTTTTATTATAATCATATTCGTCCAAATTACTAGGCTTGAATTGGAGCACCGATATGTGTATGAACTAGCTCCAAAGAGCTCTAAAAGACTCTCCACTTAGGATAACTATCTCTTTGCTGAAGATGGTGGAAAAAGTATATCATTACACTTATATGTGGGTGTCATGCATGGTTATCATTTTCTATCAATATCAATTCAGTACACATTATCTTAAATGATTTCCTTTAGTTTGTCTTTCGATTAGACCTACTATTATGGTGAAGATTATTTTAAATCTAAATTTTCAATCATTAAAGAAATAAAAAATCCTTTAATAAGGCACTATTTTATGTTGAAAAAGAATTTTAGCTATTTTTTCAACATTTCTTTGCAAGGTAGTAATTAAAAGTATCATTAAAAAAAAACCTTTATTAACACTTGTTGGGACCTTTTTTTTTGGGATAGAGCAATTTTGAGTTGCAGAAAGTTGGCAGACAAGTGGCGGAACGCAATCAAGGTAGACAGGGAGCTGTCACAGTTGCGGAAATCTAGAAGACAGGTGGCATGACATTGGCAGAGAACAACAAAAATGGCAGAGGTGGGAGGTAAGAACCATTAGCATAACTCCCTGTGAGAAACAAGAAAGCGGAGCAAGGACTGACATTGTCGGTCGACGGAAAAAAAATAGGCAAGCAATCAGCTAGTTTAGGAGTTAGTTGGTTAGTTAGTGAGTCAGTCCCACGAGAGGCCGAGGAGAAGTAGAGCCTCTGGAGAGCTTTGTGTGAAGTCTTTTGTAATGATCTAGACTGTAATAGACTCTGTGGAGCACATGTATGTTGTCTTGATATTGTTAATGAGATTTATTTGTTGTTGTGTGTGCGATATCATGAGTTTATTGATGGTTAAATGCTTATGGTGAATATATGCCTGGATTGAATTTTTAATTCATCATTTTGAACATGTCCTGATGAATGATAGCTCCTTCTTAGAGTTAAGATATATATGTGGCTTCTAGATCTTCATAACTGTTATTTGTGTTCATGTTTGTCTCCTAAATCATCTAGCTTCTAATCTTATTAAGGTAATGACACGCCTCAGGTGAGACTCCCTAATCCCCTGGGTAGGGTGAAAATTCCGACGTTGTTCTAGACTATTGCGAAAAACTTGTTGGCCTCAAACCTGAACCCGGGTCTTGCCCTGAGACCTCATTTTTTGCCAAAAAATGGTTCCATTGCCAGGACCTGAAAACTCATTTAGAAGTTATATCATGGTATCATGGATCTCTGAGAAGGAACTACGAAGCTAGTGGTATAATCACTTAAATCAGTTCATATCGCAACAAGCGAAACTTCGGTAGTAGAGGGAAAAGACTGTCAAAGATCGAGTCCTGTTTTCGAAATCGGCGAGTGACCTGTATGAAATTTTTTGGGGAAATTTTCCCGAAGAGATTTACAATTGGTTGCAGAGACTTCAAATCAAGTCACTCCAAGGAGGATCACATAGAGTCTGTCGCAATTGGACGCACACAGATCTAGTAGCACTCCATTGATTAGATACATATCTAACCCAAGAAGTAGATTTTTGGGTACAATCTACCTTGGAGGGGTACATTGTGGAATTTGCAACTGAGTGTTACCAATATTTTACAAAATCCGAAGAGATATTTAGATCTGAGTTGCAGGGAGAACTGTTGAAATAAATCGTGTTGTATATTAAATCTCTAATGGTTGACGAGGGACTAATGTCACTCTAAAGCCCTGAGATGGAGACATAAATCTCCAGTACTGGGGGAAGGAGTTGAGGGAAATATGCTAAGAGAAATGAAAGGGAGGGAATAGAGATATGGATTTCGGAACCTCTAGTAGCTTGAGAGAGCGGGGAGAACATCGGAGGGCGCAGATTGCTAAGAAGTGGTGGGAAAGGGCAATGAGAGAGTTTGAAAAGCAGGAGAGGAATCGACAAAACAAGGAAAAGGCAACATAGTTAATGGAGGGAAGAAAATGTCAGACGGAATGGTAGGGACCATTAAGGATGTTAGGCAAGTTTATATGAGCCCAGCCTGAAGAGAAAAGGGAGAGAAGTCCAATGAGGAGGACACACGCCCTAAGGATGAGTCTGATGTGGAACTGCACGTTGCGAAGGAGCAACTATTCCAAGAGACATCGACACCCATAATGCAAGGTAATCCTATTCCCCAAGTTGTAGGTAGCACTAGTCCTACCCTTCCCCTATTACTCTATCATCCACCTGATAAGTTTTTTGTTAAGTTACGGGAGTTTGGCAAGTTGAGTAGTACTGAATCCACAATACAGATATCTACTCGCAACAGTGCTGGTATTACAATCTCTTAGCTGGGAAGTAGAGGTTTTGTTTTAGTACCACCAACACAAGTAAGAATGGCAGGATCGTTCACGCGATACCCATAATTTTCTAGAAAAGGTAACGACAATGTGGAGCAACACTAGTATCTCTGCGAAGCTATTTGGAGAGCTTGAAAGACACCAGATGAAGTCAAGCTAATTGAGTTCCAGACCAATCTAAGAGAAAGAGCTTTGCGCTGGTTCATTAAATGGATAGAAGCACACCAGAACCCAGTGATGGACGATGTGAAGAAATAATTTGTCCAAAAATTCAAATTACCTCAGAAGAATCAGCAGGGATTGTCTGAGCTATGGAAAATCAAGCAGCAAGAAGGTGAAACTGCCTGGGATTTAATGAGAATATTTAAAGACATGATTGTAAAGCTAAGTTACCCAATCGATCCAAATCTCCAGCGAGATTGGTTCATTAAAGCACTCCTACCGTTGACAAGGACACCGCTGACGCAACAGAAGATTGATACCGTTCAGGATTCCCTTGAGCAAGCCATGAAAATAGAAGCTATGGAGGGTTACCCACAGGATTTCAGAGGAGGAGCAGCAGTACAAGATCCTTCCATACTAGGACTACAACATCAAATAGCCAGTTTAACAGAGAAGTTGAAAGACATTCAACCGGTACGACCTGCAAGGCCCAATGTGTAGTGCAAACATTTTTTGATGGAAGGAAATGTTGCCACAGAATGTATGAGGTTGTGAGGAGAAAATGTTGGAACTTCGGCTACGAAAACATAGGGGGCTCCACCAGTGAGAGGAGTTGCGAAAATAAATCAAGGAGTATACCAACCGCAACCCCACTTCTCGGGGTTCCCTAGTCAACAGAATAAAACAACAACCGAGTGCTATGAAATATGCAAAGGTATTGGTCATCCTCCACGACTGTGTCCAATTCTACAAAAATATTCTAATATTCCAAACAATATATATTGTGAATTTTGTGCTTCTACAACACATAATACAGAGCAATGTAGAGCCTTAGATGCATTAGCAAAACAGTTGGACAGGTCGTCTTATAGGTTAAATGAAACTCCAAGGGTGTGAGGAGGAGGAATGCGAGGTAGCAGAACTGGAGGACGAGGACCAGTAATATGTTATAACTTAGATCAGGAGGGTCATGTAGTGAGATAATGTCTGCTACCCAGGAGACCATGGTTCTCTCAATGTAGAGTTAATGCACATGCAGTTGAAGACAACCCAGAGCTGATTATGAGATGGGAAAAGAGAGCCAGAAAAAGGGGAGATAACCTGGTTAATGCAGAACCAAGAATAACAGAAGCTCAATCCATGCAAAGTGTAGCTATAGTAACGTGGGGAGGGAAGAAAATAAAAGAGGATGTAGGAGAAGACCCAATAAATTTAATCAAACCAGCATCCCCAAAGAAATATTTCAGCCCAGACAGACATAAACAATATTTAAAGAAGCATTAGAAACATTTTCCCAGATAGGGAGACATCATAGTATGGAAATTCCACAACCGTCCAGTGGAAGAGAGAAGGAAATCCATACAAGTACATTGATCGAGAAATGGTTCTAACTGTTCCTAAAAATCATAAAGAACAGACCAATGCTAGAGCAACTAAAGAAAAACCTAGAATTGGTTATGCAAGGAAATGTAGAACCTGGAGACTCAGAAAATTCACCAGAAAAGTACATAAGAAGGGTGAAAAGAAACAAGAGAAGAACTGGAAAGTAGTTCTGTGTGAACACTCAAGTCACGGGATATCAAATCAGAGATACAATGCTTGATCTCAGATCAGATGTCAACATTATACCCTGAAAGGCGTGGGAAGCGATGGGGAAACCAAAGCTGACATATTCACCAATAAAACTCAGAATGGAAAGTCAATATTGCATTGTACCAATTGGAAGACTGGAATAAGTCGAAGTTGATGTTGTAGGAGTAAAAACCTATACAGACTTTGAAGTAATAGACATCATGGGAGACAAGTATCCCTATCATGCTTTGCTGGGGATATATTGGGCCTTCAAGAATTATGCAGTAATTGATTTAAAGAAGGAATTAATGATATTAAAAGATGGGGAAGTAAGAGTAGTTCAGCTGTTGGACCCATATCAAGGACTCTGATACACATAGACTATTGACAACAGAGAGGACACTCAAATTTTAGATCAACTCCACCAGATGATAGCAGGAAGGAGAGAAGATTATATCAATCCTACAACAAGAGGGATGGTAAGATGGATAAGTGTTCAGAGTTCTGACTTGGGATCAGAAGTAGCATGGGATGATTGGCAACAGGGAGGATATGAAATTAACACCAGAAGATGTGCCAACATCCAAGGAGTCAACTGGATTGGTACATAGGTAAGAGGATATCCAACTCTTTCAAATATGCATGTTGTAAATACATTCATTAGTAAAGTGGAAGAAAAAGTACCAGTAGAACATACAGTCCCTCTCATGGATGTATCGCTACAATCCACGTTAGCAAGGCGATGGGCTACCCATCGCAACTCACTATCGCGATGGGAAGATATTTCCAGAGCATTAAGAACTAGGTTCCATGAAGCTTTAGGACCGCTATTCAGAGAGAAGTACCAAGGGGATTCTGACCCCTGGGCACATTTAAGTAGTTGTGAGTATAATTGGAGGAAAGAAGGGTATCCAAAATCTTTGTGGGTGCACAACTTTATACATTCACTGGACACCATACCACAGGCTTGGTACCTGACATAAGAGAAGAAGAGAGTAACTAGTACCTAGGAGACAGTTGCGGAAATATTTACGCAAAGTTTTTATTTCAAAGGAGATACAGAACAAGTCACAAATTCCCTCCAAGCAATTAAAAGAGTATTGATCTTTGTAGAGCTTCAGGAAGATGAAAAGATACCGTTATGAGAGCAAAAAGTTAAAGAATCAGTAGCATGTAAGAAGATAGACTGAGAGATAGACGATTATGACTTAGAGAATCTCTGACATCTATACTTTGAAGAGAAAGAGGGACAGTGGGAAATAAAAGAAGAGCCAACTACAGAGGGACTACACTTGTTGCCTTTGAAGACGAAGAAGAAAAACATTGGAAGCACAGAGAAACCCAAAATTGCATCTATTGGAGATTATTGGGATACAGAGACAATAATGGAAATATTTGACCTGTTACAGGAATACGAAGACTTGTTCCCATATTCAGTAGTGGAGCTCAAAGGGATTAAAGGAGATCTGGGAGAAATGTGCATAGTCTTAAAACCAGATGCGAGGCCAGTAAAGCATAGGCCTTACCACCTGAATTCGAGGGTAAAATAAAAATTTAAAGAAAAGGTAGATAAAATATGGAAAGCATGTTTTATTTTTCCAGTTGAGGAAGAAGAATGGGTCAGTGCAATTGTAATACAAAGTAAAAAGAAGAAATCAGAAATTAGAGTATGTGTAGACTACAAAAGTCTCAACAATGCATGCATTCATGATCTGTTTCCAACTCCATTTAGCGATGAGGCTCTTGACAATGTAGCAGGAAACGAAGCATACTCATTCACAAATGGCTTCTCAGGATATCACCAGGTGAGAATAGCAGAAGAGGAAAAAAGAAAGAATACTTTTACAATAGAATGGGGATCATTTGCATACCATGTCATGCCTTTTGGACTAAAGAATGCACCAGCTGTGTTTTCATGGATAGTAATAGCAGCATTCAGAGATTATATCCATAAATTCCTGGAAGTATGCATGGATGATTGGACAGTTTACAATCTACTGAAGAATCATGTGACTCTACTCAGAATAATGTTTGATAGGTGCAAACAACTTCAAATTTCTATCAACCTTAAGAAGTGAATCTTTGCACTACCTTTTGGAATTCTCTTGGGACATGTCATTTGTAAGCAGGGTGTATGTGTGGACCCAACAAAGGTAGGAGTCATTGTGAACATGGAAGCACCAGAGATTGTAAAAAAATTGAGGTCACTACTGGGACACGCAGGGTACTACAGAAGATTCATCTGCCACTATGAAAAGATAACAACACCATTAGAAAAATTGTTGTGGAAGTAAGAACAATTTATGTGGAACAATGAATGCACGAAGGCACTAGACACATTGAAAGAGAAACTAGCAAGTGCACCCATTTTGGCCCATCCCAATTGGGATAAACAGTTTCATGTCCACATTGATTCCTCAAGCATTGCTTTGGGAATGGTGTTAGCTCAGCCAGGAGAAACCTCCATAGATCATCCAGTGTACTTTGCAAGTAGAACATTGTCCACAGCTAAAAGAAATTATACAACCCCAGAAATAGAGGCACTTTCTATGGTATACTCTCTACATAAATTTTGTCATTACTTATTGGGAGTTACATTCAAGTTCTTCACATATCACTCAGAATTGAAATATCTGGTAAAAAAACTCGTGCTTGAAGGAAGAATCTGTAGATGGCTCCTACTATTCCAGGAGTTCACTTTTGAAGTAATAGTAAAACTAGGAAGGCTAAACATGGGTCCTGACCGATTATCAAGATTGGAGAATGGGGAAAATGGGGGATCCCTTGATGACCAATTGCCAGATGCTGATCTCTTCATAGTAGAAGCCATCCCATATTAAGTAGAGAAAATAGCGGCATATTTGGCCACAAGACAATGTGCAACAGAGTACACGACAACCCAAAAGAGACATCTAGTAGTGAAAGCGGTTGAATATAAACTAATAGTAGGATAGTTACACAAAATGGGATTGGATCATATCTTGCGGAGATGTATCCTGGATCATGAAAGAGAAGATATCTTGTGGGAGTGTCACAACGGAGTTGCGGGAGGCCATGTTGGTGCAAAACCAACCGCAAGGAAAATACTACATGCAGGGTTATGGTGGCCCACTGTACACAAAGATAGCAAGGCATATGTGAAAAAATGTGATGTCTGCCAAAGAACAGGACGACCATCACATAAGGATGAGTTACTGTTGCATCCTGTGAGGGCTATGTAGGCATTCGAGAAATGGGCCGTCAACTTGATAGGACCAATTGCACCAATAGTACGACACTCGCAGGCAAGGTATATAATTACCACAACAGATTATCTCACAAGATGGGAAGAGGCGGCACCTGTTAGGGATTGCATAATAGATACAACAACCAAATTTATTTTTGAGAACATAATTAGTAGATTCAGTTGTCCCAGGATCCTAACAAGTGA
This sequence comes from Pinus albicaulis, assembly GCA_034641835.2. Taxonomy (NCBI): domain Eukaryota; kingdom Viridiplantae; phylum Streptophyta; class Pinopsida; order Pinales; family Pinaceae; genus Pinus; species Pinus albicaulis. The sequence goes on along the minus strand of CM076575.1, from coordinate 1,682,816,658 downwards.
TCAAGGTACGCATTTCAATAATGCTACAGTTAAATTGCTGCTAGACAACTTTCTGGTACAACACCACAAAAGCAGCCCGTACCACCCTCAGGCGAATGGAACCGTCGAAGCATTCAAAAAAATCTTGGAAAAGGGACTAAAAAAGATATGAAACGCCAATCATGATGACTGGGATGAAAGGATACTAGCCACATTTTGGGCATACAGGACAACCATGAAGAGACTACACAATCAGACTCCATTCCAGTTGGTATCTGTAAAAAAGGCAGTAATACTAGCTGAATTTATCATACTAAGCCTCTTAATTGCTTCAACTACACATATGCAGATGAAGAATCCATCATTGAACATCTCCCTGAACTTCAGGAGCTTGAAAAAGATATATTTCTAGCAGATTTGCATCAGACAGTATAAAAATAAAGACAGAAATCTTGGCATGACCGTCACATCAAGAACAAAATATTCACCATTGGAGGAAAAGTCCTGCTACACGACAGAAAATTCCAGAAGTTCTCATGGAAACTCAGAATTCACTAGATGGGACCGTATCATGTTATAGATATTAAAGACTCAGGTGCAGTCAGCCTGGCACAACTAGATGGACAATTACTGCAAGGATGGGTGTCTGGAACACGCCTGAAACCCTATCATGAGTAAGATCCACAATTTTTTTTAATAAATCTCTCACCCGAGAGTAGTCAATAGGGTAGAGTAGCATAGATAGAGTCAATAAATCTCTCACAACCGATATGATACATAGAATTATCATATTTTAAGCTTTTACATCCCATTAAAATAGGAATCCTCAATAAGAAAACCGCACCATGGTGCAGAACAACAATTGGACTTGTTGCGATGCAAAGACTGCATCGCAACCAATTATGGTCGAGGGGGAAGTCACTGTCAGATAGCCTAAGCGTGTCAATTATCATTCACTAATATGACCCATGATACCATTGTCAGTTCGTAGGATCACCTGAATTTGAAAAATAACTGCCGTAATTAGTAACCCCCATACAGTAATAAAGTTGCCATATTAAGCCATAATTATTACCCATCACGTCTACCCAACTCCTGAAGCCATCAAAGGGTTCCAAGGGACATACTGGATAGATACTCTCCACAAATATGGTTTGGGGTAACCCATAACAAGACTTATATCCGACCAAGTAGAGGAGGATGCCTTCCACATAGAAGTTTATTCGTGGCCAAGAGTGGAGATGGAAGTCAGAAGCGGGATCCCACATTATTCATTTGAGAAAATGCTACCAAAAGCACTCCCAAGAGAGACGTCGGAAGAAGCAGCGCAGAGGATCTCATAACTGTAACTATGACCACTATTGGACTAGCTCGACACATGGGTAAAAGGCTTCAACCTGGTAATAGAAACTCTTACAAGCACATCTACTGTATTTCCTACTTTCTCTCTGTTACATACAATGAAATCTGCATCCCCATCCACAACCAACCCCATCATTACTACCCTACCATCCACCATTTTCAATTCCCCTTCACTAACCACAGTTACGCCAATTCACAAGACCAAGGAAACCAAGCCTCCAGTACTTGCACCCAAACCAATGAAAGCATGAACTATGGCTAATGCCCACCCCACTAGAGCTAAACCCTTTCTAGAAAAAAATATAATATTGCAACAGTTTATACCATCCACCAGTGTGAACGTCCTTGAACCTCCATTACTACAGCAGAATCAGCCAATGTCTCCACAGGGACATTCAAAGAAATCAATCTCCAATGGGAAACCACTCAGAGAAAGACATTTGACCCAGGAGATGTCGGGCATTGAGAACTTGCAGAGTTGGGGAGCCAACCAACTATACAATTTTATCCAAATGGCAACACATCAAGCTGAAGGAGTACACAATGACCTCCAACAGTGGTTCAAGCAACAGAAAAAGCAAGTGATTGTGCTTACTGATGAGCGCAATCAACTCAGAAGTGAGAAGAATACCCTACATGAGTAGCTAAAAAAGTGGCAGAGGTCTTTTAGGACCTATGGCTGATCATTGTTTCCCAGGATAACAAAACACCAGAGGATATTTCGGCATCCTTAATGGTTGAGAGATCCATTCAAGTGAATATGGAATGCACAAGTCTAAGTAGAGAAAACCATGCCAGATCCTTCCACGGTATATGCCGAAAAGGTCACAAAAAGACAGAGGCATATAAATGGCATAAGGGAAATCCTTAGGATGACGGTTAAAGAAGCTTATAGCCTGTTGGAGTAGTTACACGAATTCTCAAACTCATTGACGATGAGGGCACAAACAAATTCAGTGCAGATTCAGAAAATTTTCCGGGAGATCAAAGAAGCCAACGATCCGGTCAGCAAAACAAAATTGTATAACCAGGAAGATGCGCTTGAAACCAAAATCTAGTAAATTGAAGAACACTCAGCAGCCACAAAAAAATTCTGAGAGAGCTAAGGCAACCGGTAAAAGAAAAGGCTAAGGCAATACAACAGATGGCGGCCGAAGCCGAGCTAAAGATACAGGACGTGTTCAGCAAGCTGCCGCCTGTGGCGATTGAAACAAAGGCCGAAAGAGTTATCACCCAAACAAAGCATTTAATTAAAGAATGAAAACAGGCAATAACAGAGTTCACAGAACTCAAGACATCAGTATTGAGAAAGGTTCTCGAGTTGGGGCCTTTGTTGGGATAGGGTGAAGCAACCGAAGAAACAAGGCCAGCATCGAAAGCCGACAGGCCATCAGAAGCCGCAACAACAGGGAAAGATTGACTCGGGACGAGTCAATAGCATGTGTTCGGGGCCTATTGGGGCCTTTGTTTTTGGGATAGAACAGTTTTGAGCTGCGGAAAGCTGGAGGATAGGTGGTGGAACACAATCAAGGTAGACATGGAGCTGTGACGGTTGCGGAAATCCAGAAGACAAGTGGCATGTCATTGGCAGATAACAACACAAATGGTAGAGGTGGGAGACAATAACAATCTGTAGAAATCCTAGTGAGAGAAGAAAGCAGAGCAAGGACTAACAGTGTCAGTCGGCGGAAAACAAATAGGCATGAAGTCAGTCAGTTTAGGAGTTAGTTGGTTAGTTAGTGAGTCAGTTTGGTGAGAGGCCAAGGAGAAGCAGAGCCTCAGGAGAGCTCTCTCTGAAGTCTTTTTTAATGATCTAGACTTTAATAGACTCTGCAGAGCACATGTATGTTGTCTTGATATAGTTAATGAAATTGAGTTGTTGATGTGTGTGTGATATCGCGAGTTGATTTATGTTTAAATGCTTATGGTGAATATATGCCTAGATTAAATTTTTAATTTAGCATTCTGAACATGTCCTGATGAATGATAGCTCCTTCTTAGAGTTAAGATATATATGTGGCTTCTAGATCCCCATAACCGTTATCTGTGTTCATGTTTGTCTCCTACATGATCTAACTTCTAATCTTATTAAGGTCATGACACGCCTCGGGTGAGACTCCCTACTCCCCTGGGTAGGGTGAAAATGAGGGCGTTGTTCTATACTACTGTGGAAACCTTGTTGGCCTCAAACCTGAACCTGGGTTTTTCCCTGAGACCTCATTTTTCGCCAACAACACTAGTCTTTGTGTGAAAAGATATTTTTGTAATTTACAAATTTGTTGAAAAAAATTCATCATAGAATACATTTACAATTTACAATATGAAGTTGGAAATTTTATTTCTCTAATCCCATATATATATTCATGGAAAGAAAAATCATGGCTTTAAATAAGTGGAGTGAGTGAAAATGAAATACCTATATATATATACTTTTTTTTTTGATATATGAGAATATAGATGAATACCTTCCAATTGTGTAGACATTCAAACTAATAACTGAATAAAGATAATCCAAAAAAATAGATAAATAAGAGTCAGTGACCAAACATTAGATACAAATTAATAACTTCCAACTATATGTAAATATCCAAACCAATAATTAAATAAGAGAAAATAACAAGAATAGTTGAATAAGGGTGTCTATATAGATAGTTGAGGGGGAGTATAACTACATCAAATTTCCAAAACTTATGTCTATGTTACCTATTAATGTATTTTTTGGATTTTCTTAAAAAGTGTGCAAAATTATCATAATTCAGTTGTCAATATCAAACCAATAGTGAAGACAACCATCACTGGATGCTATCCGTGAATGAAACTTGACTCATCATTGTTATTAAAGGAAAACCACACCACCTAGAATTACCCACTAGTGGTTCGTAAGGGGGTAGATTTTCACTCTTGCTAAATGCCTCTGGGTCGAACCCTTGGAAGAAATTTTATAACATAATGATAAAATCATAATTTTTAAAAATTCACCAATAACATTTTATTTTATCATTTTTTTACCTCTTTTAACTTTTAATAAACACAACTTATTTATAGTCCTCCATTATGGGTGCTCATGAAAGCCAAACATCATGATTATTGTGCGATTGTATGGTTTAGTTGGCCACTTGGCCTTTCAAGTGCTCCCTCCCTAGTGCTGGTACACCCTAAAAAATTCCTATGTGAGAATTGTTTTTATGAATTTGGTGTGGTGGTATGTTCATTCTACCTCACCCTTCGGGAAAATGATGGCTCTCAATTATTGTTTGGGATTACTCCGTAAATCGATGGTGGAGGACAAGGTTATTGTAAGGTTAGTCCCATATTTAGATATGTCTAAGGGGTGAATGCATGAAGATGGGTTATAATTTTGGGCCAAATGTGGCGATGGAATTTCAAGTTTCTCCTCTTCTATCAAATTTCATCCTTCAAAATTCATATAGGCATTGTGAATTTTTATTTGGAGTAAAAAACAATATGTGGATAATCAAAAAAATTTGGTGTAATTTAACTTAGTCTAAAATGTGTAATTTAATATATATATATATATATATATATACACGCGGAGAGAACTGAGTTTTTCATATTAATTTTTTTTTTTTTTTAATGGAAAAATATATTTTTTATTATTTTTCGAAGTTGGCAAAGTAATATTTCAATTTCATTTTGGAGACACATGTGTTCACGTAATATTTTTTTAACTCTTTAAATAAATTGAAAAACCAAGGGTACCCTTCTGAAGAGGACTCGTAAACGAAGATAGTGGTATTTTTTGAATTTTTTTCATAGTGTATAATTTATATTATTATTTTTTAATTCAACCCATTTCAAACTGTCCAAAAAAATTTCAAGCGTTATGTTTAAAATAAATTAGATGAAAAGTGTCATATGAATTCGGAAGTTTCATATTTATATGCCATTGGATATAGGATTCTTTCAGGAATCCAACATGATCAACTCTGCCACTTAAGGACAAATTTTGCCCTAACTCTGCTAGGGTACACAATGGGGTTATAGAGAATTTTTAGAATAGGTGCTGAAACTATAATTTTTAGGACCCCAGGAGCTCGACTGAGCACTTCAAACACTTGATTGAGTGCTTAAATTAAATTTCAAATTTCTCGATCAAGCATTAAATTAATCCTTGATCAAGCGGTATACATGGTTAACTAGTGGTTCAATCGAGCCATTAAAATCCTAACCTGCCAACCCCCTAACAACTTTTATTAATTCTATTAATGGTAAATGATATAATTGAAGGCCTCTTTTGTCAACAAATAAATTAGTGTCTAAATTCAATTATAAAAAAAACAACAAACATTCATTCATAGAGAAATGCCAGAATGTGAAAATTACTTAAGGATTCACAACAAACATGGGAAATTGTAGATTTGGATCTAGAAAAGGAAATACATTTCCATCCCTAAAGGATATACAGGAGAAAGATAAAGAAAGGATGAGAAAAATACGTTAGCCATTGAGAGAACAAGAAGATCATGCAATTCAATAAATTCATACAAATACAGGTAATTCAAATTGTATCACTTCTCATATTACTTGGTCCATATTGTATGAATTAGGAAATGTGATTGAAAACCATAAAAAATGGAGAATGAAACAATAAAATAAGATAAAATAAACATTGAAAGTAATACCATGTAGTTAAAATATGAGATGTAACAACAACTAAAGAAAATTGTTTGAAACCATGCAAATTATTGAAAACCACTTGAAACCTTGCAAATTATTGAAAACTACTTGAAACCATGGTTTATTGGATTGTTTTGAAACCACTTGAATTCATTCAAATTATGAACCACATTTTAATTTTAATGGTTTAAGATAACCCACAAAAACTAAGGATGTGATTTAACCAAAGAAAACCATTGGAACATAATTTCCATATATTATTTACATGAATTAAAATTCATGGAAATTTATTTACAAGAGGGATTAACTGTTAGAAAATTATATATTATGGAGCAATGCAACACATAAAATATGTAGAAAATACAAGCACACAAAACACATAAAACCAGAGAGACACAGATATACGTGGTTCACCCAGTTTGGGCTACGTCCACCTCGAACAACCAGTCCTTCCTTTCTATTATCCAGCAAAAATGAAGAGACAAAACCTACAGCAGATCCGCTGTAATATCCTCTGTTATCTCTCACAGTCTCCCTCTCTGTTTCTCGCTTCGAGAATACACATACAATGCACAGCCACAATACAATGCCCTCATAAAAGCGAGGGGTTGCCTTCTAGGGAAAAAAACCCTAATCTAAACATAACTTCTACCGTCAGATCATTTGCCTAATGAACGGCCCAGATTGACTAGAAATTAGTATACTTTTACAAGGCAATTTTACATCTGTTTTTAGCTTCGGGGGCGCTGCCCCCGAACCCCCGCCAAGGGGGGCTCCGAAAAGCGCTGCCGCCCCCCCTAGACCCCCCACGGCAGCGATTAATTACGGGCGGCGTTGCCGCCCCTTTTAAGGTACAGGGGTCCAATGTTGTGATACAAAGTAAACAAGATAATCAGGCTCCACACCCAACAATCTCCCACTTGGAGACTGATTGTAGCAACTCCACCGCTGCTTCATTTGCTGGACAATGACTCCTCTTTGGACCTGGCTATTCCTCATCTTCATCGTCATTCTTGAAGACCAATTTAAACTGAGCATGTTCTCAGTTTCTCCCTGGTTACAACTTTTGTTAGCATATCTGCAGGATTCTGGCTAGTGTGTATCTTTTCCAGCTTCAACTCTCCATATTCCAATACTGACCGTATGAAATGGTACTTAAGATGTATGTGTTTATTCCTGGAATGAAATGCTGAGTTCTTTGTAAGATGAATAGCACTTTGGCTATCACTGTATAGTGTGCCCATATCATGCTTCTTACCCAATTCACCCATAAACCTTTGTAACCAAATCATTTCTTTACTAGCCTCTGTAGCAGCAACATACTCTGCTTCTGTTGTTGAAAGTGAAACAACACTTTGGATTTTTGAAACCCAACTGACAGTTGTTCCACCTATAGTAAATACATATCTTGTAGTGCTCCTCCTGTTATCTCTGTCACTTGCCATATCTGCATCAACATATCCCTGTAGAGCAATGTTTGAACCACCAAAGCATAATGCTTGATTTGTGGTACCTCTCAAATATCTGAGAAAATGGGGAAACTCGTCCTCCGTGTAGCTCGTACTATTTCGATGAGAGAGGAAGATGAGTTGTGTTGTGATGAAATGCTCTCCAACTTTGCCTGTATTTATATCCATCATTGGGGCGTGTGACACATCTGCCGGGGGCGTGCAACCTTAAGGCCGACCTGCACATATAATTTATTAAGAATAATAAATTCAAAATAAATGTTCTGCTCATCGGATTAAGACATATTATATATGGATTTTACACCTCTCCGAAAGAGGATTCCAACAAAAATATTAGCCTCTTAATCTGAGCATCATAACATGGAGTTTGGACCTAGTTGTCCAAATTTAACATATCCTCATACCAAGGATTTGTTTTGCAGCTCCCAAATCCTTCATTGCAAATGAATTTTCCAATTTTCTTTTGAGCACATTTATTTCCTGCATGTTAGACCCTGCAACAAGCATGTCATCTACATACAATAATAGTATAATATAGCTGCCATCATTTTGCCTTTTCAGATAAACACAATGATCAGAGTGACATCTAGTATAACCTTGTTCAGACATAAACCTGTCAAATTTTAGATACCACTGCCTTGGAGCCTGTTTTAAGCCATACAAGTTCTTCTTTAACCTGCACACCAATTTTTCTTTCCCTTTTACCTCATATCCTTCTGGTTGTTGCATCTATATCTCTTCCTCCAAATCTCCATGGAGAAATGTTGTCTTTACATCTAACTGTTCAAGATGTAAATCTTCCGCTGCTACAAGACTTAAAACAGTTCTAATTGAATTCATTTTAACAACAGGAGAAAATATTTCATCAAAATCAATACCTTTCTTCTGTGCAAACCCCTTCACCGCAAGTCTAGCTTTGTACCTCTGTTTTCCTCCATCTTCTTCCTTCAGCCTATAAACCCATTTATTCTTCAATGCAGTTTTACCTGCAGGCAACTTGACTAAGTCCCAAGTCTGGTTATGCATTAAGGAGTCCATCTCTTCTTCCATGGCTAGCTCCCACTTCTTCCTTCTTTCAACCTGCATTGCTTCTTCATAACATTCAGGTTCACCAGAATCAGTCAACAATAAATAATATAATGAAGGAGAGTATCGTTCAGGGGGTTTACTTATCTTGGTAGATATTCTAACACCACTTTCAGGTGTTTGAGGTGTCTGTTGCTATTGTGGTTGTTGATTATTATTATTTTCAGGCACCTTTACTTTTTCAGTTATCTCATCAAGAACCGTGTATTCCTTGCTTTCTTTTTCCTGTTTCTTTTCCTGCAGTTGATTCTTATACAAGACCTTTTCATTGAATATTACATCTCTGCTCCTAATGATTTTATGATTTTCATAATCATATAAGCGATAACCAAAATCATTAGCACCATATCCAATAAACGTACATTTCTTTGATTTTGCCTCAAGCTTTGTTCTATTTTCTTTATTAATATGGACAAAGGCCTCACAACCAAAAGGCTTTAAAAAAGAGTAGTTTACCTTTTTACCTCTCCATGCTTCCTCTGGAATACCACCATCCAAGGAACTTGAAGGCCCTCTGTTTATTAGATAAACAGCAGTATCTACAGCATCTGCCCAAAATTGTAAAGGCAATCCTGCATGCAATCTCATGCACCTTGCTCGCTCCATGATTGTTCTGTTCATCCTTTCTGACACACCATTTTCTTGTGGTGTTCTTGGAACTGTCTTCTCTCTACGAATTCCATGCTCTGAACAGTACCTATCAAACTTTTTGCTTCAATATTCACCTCCATTGTCTGATCTGAGACATTTCAACTTCTTTCCTGTCTCAATCTCAACCAAAGCTTTCCATTTCTTGAAAGTATCAAATACATCAGATTTATTCTAAATACAATAAATCCATGTTTTTCTAGTTGCATCATCAATAAAAGTAACATAATAACGAGAGCCACCGAGAGATGATACCTGAGCAGGTCCCCATACATCTGTATGCACAAGCCCCAATTTTTCGCTCTTCTTTTCTTTCCCAACTCTGAGAAATCTGACTCTCTTCTGTTTTCCATAAATGCAATTCTCACAGAAATCCAAATCAACATTCTTCAAACTTGGCAACAAATTTCTTGAGTGGAGAATCTTCATTCCCTTCTCACTCATGTGTCCGAGCCTATGATGCCATAATGCTGCATCTGCTCCTTTGGAAGTTAAAGCATTAACAGAGTTAGAAATACCATTGCATAAATACAATGTACCAACCTTTTCGCCTTTTGCTATTACCAAGGCTCCTTTGGTGACCTTCCAAGTTTTATCCGTGAAAGTTGTCACACAACCTTCACCGCCTAACTGCCCTGTTGAAATCAGATTTTTCTTCAGATCTAGAACATGCCTTACCTCCTTTAGTAGCCATTGGTTTCCATTCTGTTGTTTTACAAGAACTTTACCCATTCCAACAATTTTACAGGGTTTATCATCACCCAAACGAACTTGTCCAAAATCTCCTCGAACATAGTCATGAAAATATTTCTTATCAGGTGTGGCATGGAATGAAGCCCCTGAATCTACAACCCAAGAATCAGTAACATTTTCGAAAGAAAGAATCAAAGCATCTTGTAACACATCACCTGTAACATTTTCTTCATGATTGTTTTCTTGCTGTGTGTCTCCTTCTTTTCCCTTCCGAGATCTACAGTCTTTCTTTAGGTGTCCTTTCTTTCCACAATTCCAGCACACTATCCCCGATCTGGACTTGGATCTGCCTTTCCTTGATTTACTACGATATCCCGAGCTCTTTCCTCTTTCCATTCTTCTTCCCCTAGACTCTGCACTCAAAGCATTACCTGATGTCTCACCGGAGCTTTTACGTCGCATTTCCTCACTAAGGATAGCACCAACAACATCATCAAACTTTAAAGTAATAGATCCAGAGATAGAGTTACTAATGGCCATTACTAAACCATTCCAACTCTCTGGCAATGAGCACAAGAATAACAGAGCTCTAACTTCATCATCAAAGTTTACCCCTACAGAACTTAACTGACTGGTAACTGCATTAAATTCATTTAAATGGTCTGCAACAGATCCACCTTCCGACATCTTCATATTAAATAGTCGTTTCATAAGAAATACCTTGTTTGAGGCCGAGGGCTTTTCATACAGTTTCGCCAACGTCTGCATCAAACCCTCTGTTTTTGTTTCCTTCGAAATATTGAAGGCAACTGACGTCGCAAATCACAACCGTACTGTTCCAAGTTCCTTTCTATCGAGAATGTTCCATTCCGCGTCTGTCATGGTCGTCGGCTTCTTTGTTTTTCCGCTCAATGGTAGGTACAGATCTTTCTGATACAGATAATCTTCCATTTGCATCTTCCACAGCGCAAAGTTTTGGCCGTTAAATTTCTCGACCCTAAAATTACAATCGTCTGCCATTGCTCCCACTCGAACCAGGAACCCATTTTTCCTGCGAGTTTATCAGCCAAATATACTTTCGGCTCCGATACCAGTTGTTAGAAAATTAAATATTACAGAGCAATGAAACACATAAAAATATGCGGAAAATACAAGCACACAAAACACATAAAAGCAGAGAGACACAAATATACGTGGTTCACCCAGTTTGGGCTACGTCCACCCCGAACAGCCAGTCCTTCCTTTATATTATCCAACAAAAATGAAGAGACAAAACCTACAGCAGATCCGCTGTAATATCCTCTGTTCTCTCTCACAGTCTCCCTCTCTGTTTCTCGCTCTGAGAATACACTCATAATACACAGCCGCAATACAATGCCCTCATATATACAAGGGGTTGCCTTCTAGGGCAAAAAACCCTAATCTAAACATAACTTCTACCGTCAAATCATTTGCCTAATGAACGGCCCAGATTGACTAGAAATTACTATACTTTTACAAGGCAATTTTACATCTGTTTTTAGTTTCGGGGGGGCTCCGAAAAGCGCTGCCGCCCCCCCCCCCCCTGGACCCCCCACGGCAGCGATTAAATTTCGGGCGGCGTTGCCGCCCCCTTTTTAGGTACAGGGGTCCAAAGCTGTGATACAAAGTAAACAAGATAATCAGGCTCCACACCCAACAGTTCTTTTATAACAAAACAGTTGCAATTTTTTCTTCTAAAGCATATGAAAAAAACAATAAATCCTTTTCAAAATCAGGGTTGATTAAAACTGGAGCTTCAGTCAAGGCAGACTTGATTGCTGAAAAATAATTTTTTGCTTCATCTCACCACTTGAATTCTGCATCTTTATTCAGCATGACATTTATGTGTTTGATCAGCTCTGCAAAATTTGGAACAAAACGCCTCAGAAAATTAATTTTCCACAAAAATGACTGCAATTCTTTTTTATTCCTTGGCAAACAAATATTCTGAATAGCCTCAACTCTCCCTGGATCAATACAGATACCACTTTCTGTCACAATGTGTCCCAATAATTTTCCTTCTTGAATAGCAAAGCATGACTTTTTTGGGTTCAAGGACAAACCAAATTTTTTCCATTTGTCAAAAACTTGTTTCAAATGTCTCAAATGATCTTCATCAGATTTTGAAAAAAATTGTAATGTCATCCAAGTAAATGACTACAAATTTGTCTTTTTCTCCTACAAAGGCAATATCCATTTCCCATTGAAATGTTGCATCTGCATTCATTAGACCAAATGAAATCTTGTTGTACATGGATGTTCACCAGGGTGTAGTTAATGTTGACTTCTCTCTGTCTTTTTTATCAACTGAGATTTGATTATACCCTAAAAAGCCATCTATCATTCATAATCTCTTAGAGCCCACAACTTTCTAAAAAATATAATTCATCTTTGGTAATGGGTAGTTATCCTTCAATGAACACAAGTTCAAATTGCGAAAGTCAACAAAAATTCTAATTTCGCCATTCTTCTTTCAAACTGGAACTATATTAGCTACCCAATTGGAAAATATTAAAGGCAGAATTATTTTTTCTTCCCATAATTTTATCATCTCTTTTTCAATAATAGGGAGCAACATGGGATTGAAATGCCCTATATTTTGTACTACAGTCTTAGCTTCTGATTTCAGAGGAATATTATGCTCTATTATACCTCTATCATAGGTCTTCAAATCACTGTAGGACCATGCAAAAATGTCTGCATATTATTTCAGCAGCTTGACATATTTAGTTCTAGTTTCTAGAGAAATAAATTTAGAAACTTTGACTAATTTAGGTTGATCTTATATACCAATATTGTAGTCAATTTTACTCTCTCCATCTGCTTTACTTTCAGGCTTTAAAAATACATCATTATTGTCAAAAAACCTTTCTAAAGGAACTAGGCCTTTAGGAATGTAGTTAGATTTTAGATCAATAATGTTTTTCCCAGCCATGGTCTTTTTGAAAGAATTACTATTTTGATTTTCAACAATGTCCTGCTCATTATCAATTTGGATATCTGCAAACTCTTCAACACATTCCAAAAAATTTTGAATTTCTTTGTCATCTTCAAATACTTGCCAGTCTTTGATATTGTCAAGAATGGAAGGTCTATTTTTTATTTAAACATCATCTGTTGTCTTAACATCAAGAGGAACTTTAAAATTACTAGCAACTATAGCTAGCGAATCAGTCATTTGATTTTCCTCTCTAGTGAAAAAATTTACATTGAATGTTGAAAAATAATGCTCAATCAAGTTCCGCACTTCATTCCTATAATTTTCAATTTGGAATTTTTCACTTTGATAGTTGTTTCTCACCTACCTTATCACCAATTCTGAATCACCAAAATAAATTAGTTGTTCAGCTCCCAAATCTTTCATTGCCTTCATACCCAAAACAAGTGCCTCATGTTCAGTAGTGTTATTAGTGGTAGCAAGTTGTAGTTTATATGATAAAGTTACCATTTATGAGTGGGAGAAATGAGAACTACACCAGCTCCCTATCCTTCTCTTGATGAGGATCCATCAAAGTATAATTTCCAGATCTGTCCTCCTAAATGCTGCTCATTTGTATCTGGAAAATGTTGTTTTTCACTGATTTCAGGTTGGAAATTAGTGTCATCAGCAGCAAGGTTTAATATCGATGGCCCTAATTCCTTCTCCTCCGCATATATAGGATTATTTGGGGGATTATGTTGATCACTTATGATATAGGCAATTTGGGTTTCCCTATGCAACCTCCTGAATTCCCCTCCAAACAATAGGATTGTGGCATATGACATATCCATTTGAAGAGTGCCTCCCAATTTTTTAGACCTGGATCTGGAAAGAAGCATCCATAATCTAGAAGGTATGGCTACAACTACTATGTCCATCACTAAGCTTTCCATAGGAAGTTGGGTAAGAGAAACAACCAAGTCTTTAATCACTCCTAAACACTTGACTTTTTTGGAATCAAAAGTGTATAGGTCATGGTATTGCTTAGTGATTTCTAATCCTAATTCATCCATCACTTTCTTTGGCATTAGACTGTGATAAGCCCCAGAATCTAATAATCAATTATGCAGCAATTTGTCATGTATATTGAGTGAAATATAGAAAGGTGGTGAATTATCATCATTTTGGTCTTGGACATGGCTCTGCCTAATTAAATAGTAGGATGTTCATCCTCAAGATTGACTGAATCAGAAGCAAGAGGTGATTGTAACAGGCTTTTAAATGACTCTTTATATGGTGGATTTTTCAATAATTCAAGAAGTGGGACAGGGATCTTGATTTTATTCAATTCTGATTTTAAACCAAAATAAAGATAAGCTAATTCTTTATTTTATGCATAAATTTTGATGATTGGGGCAAAATTATGAGGTGGAGGGACATCACTGACTTTCACCTTTTGTTTAGCAACTTGTTTGTCAGAATCTGATTTTTGTTGAGGTTGTTGGACAGGACCTTTGGACCTCATAGAATAATTTTTTGTTTGAGTTTCTTGTTGTTTTTTCTCATTCTGCACATGAATTTGAGCATTTTCATCATCTGAAAAGAGATTTATCCTTGATTGGTCTTCATATTCTTGCAAAGTCAAAAAAGTTGATTGTGATGTTTCTCCTACAATATTTATGTCTTCATTTTCTTCCTCATGTTATTGTTTCTCTTCTTTGGCAAAATTATTCAATGGAGGTTGAACATTTTTATCATCGGCATTCCTCCTTGGGCGCTGTAATATTTGTTGAGGCTGAAAAGGTCTTCTGAAGGGAACGTGATTTTTATTAGCTTCATTTTGATTGGCTCTAGCAGCTGGTTTGTTCTCTAACTCCAATTTTTTCATCTTAAAAGCAAGTTCTTTAATCAAATTGGACATTTGATCAATCTTTTCTTCTGCCATAAGATTTTGGAGGAAGAAGGTTTTTCTTCTTTCGTTTTCCTTTTCTCCTTTGCTGCTTTCTCCTCTTCCATTTTCAATTTATGTGATTGTTAGATGATCCAAATATCATAATGTAAAGTTAGGATAAAATATTTATTAAATTATAACATTTAATAAATATTAAAGACACTTAGAAATAGAATATTGTTAGTAAAGATAGGACTCTAGAATAGAGTCGTATCTTAGGCTCTAAAATAGGAATAAAATTAGTAGATTGGATAGAAGATCATTTATTGTAAATGGACACTTGTTGTTTTATCAAGTGGTCCATAACTAAATTAAGTTAGGACATATAGCTTATAAATAGGTTAGTTTTCTAATTGCAAATTAGTGGAAGTTTATGTTTGTAAACTCTATCAATTTTTATGTAATTTCTTTTCCATTATCAATAAAATCATGTGTCTGAGGACACTTCTATATTAATGTGGTATCATAGCTTCACTAATACAGCTGATAAGAGAAGGAGATTCCATATCTACAAACCTATGGAAAACTCCAGTAAAGTGTTCATCAACTGAATTGGTATGAAAAAAATTTCAAATTTATTTTTTCAGGGAAAAGAAATTTTATTATTATTGAATTTTAGATTATTTGATGCATTTTGTTAAATCTGAAATTTCGCACTGCCCCCAAACACCACTGTGTAATTCCACTTTAAACTCCATACATTGGAAACTGCTATGAGGTTTTGATGCATTAGCCTTGGAATTTTGGTCAAATAATCCAATGCAATTTTATTGAGTAGTCCAGGCAGAATGATGTTCGATGAATCTCCATCGTTGTTGTTATAGGTCAATTTGGGTGCCATTCCCAATGACCTGGTTAACTGGGCATCATCTCTAGGACCAATGATCAAGGGTTTATCATTCCCTATCATTTCAGTTGCTACATGCCCTAAGACAAGAAACAAGAAAAATCAAGCAAGACTTTCATCAAGCAAAGGTTTCTATGGTTTGAAGCTTATTATATAGCATATGATAGCTCACCAACGCAGGCTATAAGGGGCCTAAGTGTGTTTCACATGCAGGTAGCCCCATACAAGGCTGCTCTGCAAAGCACTTCCCGACATTCACATGTGTGTTGGTCACATTGGGAGATAAATTCTCATTGTTCTGGAATCTCCACTTGGTCAGTGCCTTCTAGAAGAGTTCACATGTGTCAAGCTTCGGATCCAAGTGTCCATTTGACATCTACATGACTAGAAACATGTCTTGCCTATTTTTGGAAAGTTATTGATTGAAAAACAACCTACAGTTCATCTATAAATTGAGCATAGATCTAAGAGCTTGAGAAGGAAGAATTTGAGTAGAGAAATGCTGGAGAATTTTCAATTGAGAGCTAGATTTGTGAAGTTGCTGCTGGAGAGATTTATACTGTGATGAGGCTTGGGAACGTTTCTGGAAGATCACTTCAAATTAGTCACTAGGTTGTAACCTCTCCTTCTATCATTAATAAAGAGTACTGCTTATTTTTCCCTATATGCATCTGTATTGGCTTTGATTTTCCATATTGCAAGATCTTGGTTGATGTATATGGTTTATGCTTTACTGATTTAGCTAAATAGCTTGAATATATATCTATATTATTGCTTCTTCTGTTTTTTCAGTGTTCTTTCTTGCATGAAGCATTCATCTCACAAACCGCTTGAATTTGAAGTTGCAACGAAAGCGATAGAAGGAGCCATTTGGAAGCAACTGAAAAAGTAAGCCTCCAATTCTCTATGTGTATCTGTTCTGAGTTAGGATAAATAGTCGTATAGTCTTTCACCTGTTGTTATAGACTAGCACCTGTCTAGGGAAGCGATATTTATCTGTAATTCACAATTTTGGCCCAACAAATTGGCAACTCCACTGGGGATAATTTGTCTTAGTTATAGGTGTTTTAGCCTCTGATTTACTTTTTTTATCCACCCAGTAGTTGTTACACATAAATATTAATCTTTTTCAGAGCTTAATTTGCAAAGACAGTGAGTTAAACAGTAGTATTTCTCTTTGTATATTGCACCCAACACACCCTTAGACTAGACACAGTGCTTTGCAGAGCAATGTCTCCCTTCCTATCCTGCGTTGCAGAGAAATGTATCCCCTTGGAGACTTCATTGACTCCTGAAAGTACCCAAATTCCCTTGAATTTGACTTTGCAACTTGCTTCAATTTTGTTTGTTGTTGTGTTCTGAAAATTTTGATGCTCAATTGACCAGTGAATCTATATAATTCTTCCTCCTTTGGCTAAAAATTTATTCAATGTTTGTTTAAAAAAAAAATCTATATCATTGACAAGTTGATTTCAAAGTAATTTTTATGGTCGCATTAAGAATCATTTGCTTTCGAAATAGGAAATTGTCGTAAAATCTTCATTTCCTTGATAGGAGAAATTGTTGTTGAAATCCTCGTTTTTCCTTCAAAAGAGAAATTTTTGTTTGTATTCTTCGTTTCTCAAAACTAAAAAGCATTTGAATTATTGATCTAGTGCCCCTATTTCCTTTTCTGCATTCATAACATTAAGGAAACTGAAAAGAAAAACTTGCATTTGCATGTAGGATTGTGTGTGTTTTGCAAAAGGAACATTAGGAAATATGCATTTAGTTTGTGATTCATTGATTTGTTTGCTCACAAACTAGCTCACTTCCCTTAGTAGCTAGGTTCTTCATTGAAAAAGTTGAAAGTGAAAGTTTGTTTATCATTCTTAGCTTGCATTTTAGTAATTTCATATACATCATCGCGGTGAACCTTTGAAAGGAAAATTTTTAAGCAAGATCAACATAAAATAAATCTAAATTTACTTAACAACGCATTGGAACCATAATGATAACATTTAGAAGGTCTAGGCTAGAGATGTATTCTGGTGTCGTAAAACATAGCAGTTGTCGTTAACTTGTCTGTGATACATTCCGAGTGTGATACCTCACTCCACGTACGTAAGTATATCGTAGGTCGTCTACGTACTTTCGGGTATATCGGGTAGTGTTATAGTACGATAAGTATAAAGGGGTTCTCTCACTGTGCAGTTTCGCATCAGGCAGCGCTAATACGGACTTGGGCCTCCACGTACCTTCGGGTATATTTGGGAGGAAAAATTTTAGATGCTATCCATCCATAGTGAACCGAGTCATCCGCCTTGAAATTGTGATACACTGAACACAGCATTCGGGGAGATTACCTTCTCGTACTTCTTGGTTCGCCGGGAGGTATTATGTAGTTCACAATTTCTTGGTAAACCCTTTTCCCTAACATTACCCTCTTTTTTTTATTTGATTTTTGGTTAAAATAAATCAGTAATCGTGGAAGAACAAAATCTTATCCCCCATCATTCGCGTAGATTAGCTTTAAAACCACCTTTACCACTGGAAGTTACTTCTGGTAGGAAAAGGCGATCACGATCTGCCGAATCAAGTACAATTCTTACCTCTAGTGAAACATCATCTTTTAACCCAGAGTTAGCTCAAATTGTTTCCACACATCCCGGTTCGTTTACTGTTGTCGAAATGGAGTCTTCACAGCTACACGTGGTCATGATCCATTCAATCGCTAAGACAATACCTCCTGGACCCAACGTTGTTCAATCACAAATTGATCCAGATCCTATCTCTTCTTTGCCAGAAAATCTGAATCCTGAAGTCGAACAACTGGAAGTTGTTCCTACCTTGGTCACCCCAAAAATTTATGTAGCCACTGAAACTCCTATATCACACAGTCAATCGTCTAAAATATATTTTGGGCCTAACGGTGAAGTTATTCCTCCTGGTTTAATTGGGATTGAATAAATCCCACAAGATGATACACCTTTAACTCCAACCCATTTTGGGGGGGACCTTTACCTGTACCAGCCTTTTCCTCAATCGTTTCCATCTGCTTTTGTTGATCCTATTTCCATTCAATCTCCCGTCGATTTTCGAGGGTATACATTTGGTCATACAACCATGTCTGAACCAACATCTTTGGTTGGGTCTGTTGTTCCAATTACGTTAGCTCCTACCCTCACTACTCTGTCGATGTTCACGATCTCACCAGAGTCATATTTTCACGGTGGCCCTTCGGTCCCAACAGGCTACAAATCATTGTCTGGCACTTTCTCTAGTGCATCTTCATGTTCATGGTCTTTGCCAATGTCATCATCTGGTATTTTAACTGGTAGTCTTATCGTTAGTACTAAACGACCTGATTCATTACATACATCATCAGGGCAATATCAAGTCGGTCCTTTTGGGTCAATTCCTTTAAGTACCATATCAACTCAACTCCTAGCATTTGGAGAAAATTATTTTCCATCTTATTATCCTCCTTATGCTGGGGGGAAACCTTTGGTCACTCAATATGAAAATACTTAGTCACTTTTTGGTAAAAATAATGTTGACATGAATGTTTGTCAATGCCAGCCCACTCTTCCTATCTAACCACAAATGGTTTTACACTCATATCAACCGGTTCAACCTGTTACACCCACTTGATGACCACTTCTTAATACGTCTATACCCCTGTTACAGAATCAAAGTATTGTACATCAACCTTATCAAGCAGGTTCTTCGACTCAATATCATCAAATTTTGGGTCCACAGACTCAAAATCCGTTGGTTAATTTATAACAACCTGTGTCAGGGATCATTTATTCACAAGCTGGTGTACCATTTTATGGGATGTCACAAACGCAACCTGGTTATACGTATCAACCGAATCCAACTTATACTAATTTGGGTTATAACATTGGTTGACAGACCCCTAGGCAGCCACAAGTTCAAATGCCTCAAACTTCATTTCAACAAGTATCATATCCAGGTTTTGTTCAATAGAATTCTTAAGCGTTTTCTATGCAAAACAACCCCTATCTGGATTACCAGCAGCAAATTCCATATGTTGGTGCTCAAAGACCTGTTGCCCAAGAAATTCCATCTTACCCTGGCTATGCTCAACTTGACCTTAATCGATAGTTTCCTTTTGTTGCAACCTTGGAATTACCAGATTTAAACTGGTTAAACAATGATCCTATTAATTATGCTCTTTGGTGGCCGGTGATACCTCATAAATTACCCTCTGAAATTCCTAAATTCAATGGAAACCCTGGAGAATATCCGTCGACTCATGTCATGACTTGTCATTTGTGGTGTTCATCAAATTCTTTGAATGATGATTCTGTTCGACTACGTCTTTTCCAGTGTACACTCATAGGTCCATCTGCTAAATGGTACATTGAGTTACCTAGAGCTTCTTTTGACAATTTCACTGCTTTAGCTATTGCCTTTTTGACCCATTTCCAGTTACCAATCAGATACGAAATTGGAACGGAACTCTTGACCAATTTCAAACAGACTAATGCTACTCACATTTCTGATCATATTCATGAGTGGCGTCGCCGTCGATGAATGGTCAAGACATTTTTTCCTAATCAACTCCTTTCTGAATGGTTCATTAAGTCCCTGTTACCATATATAACATAGGATGTGGCTAAAGGTGGCGTCATCACAGAAGAGCAAGTTATCGCTCATGTCCAATATTTAGACTTGGTTTATACTCAGTCCGGCAGACTCTATGAAAAAATTCCTAATGCGCCGCGATCTAATTTCAATGTTCCTCCTCAAATAAAGGACTCTCACGTCGGAGATGGCTTGATAGGCACTGCAAACACACACCACGCTACTGGATCTGATCCTGCTCCTACTTCCAAAATTAATGTCGTGTTATTTGAAAAAGGCAAAAGTGACAAGCAACCAGGAGGTAATAAAAAGGGGAAATCAAAGAAAAAGAAAACTTCTAACCCACAGGAAAGATCATCTGATCAACCGTCTGGACCACGAAAACCTCGTTATCCATGCATAATCTGTAACGAGGAACACTTCATGAGGGATTGTCCTCACCGTGCTGAAGTCTCAAAAATCATCAAGACTTCTCATGCATCAGCTGTGTTGAAAGACCCATTTCCAAATCTGGACACTAATTTGGTTGTTATGGATCCAGCTCCTAGTTCCCAAGTGTCAATTTTATCTACCACAAAACCTTCACAAGATATTTTTGGGTCGACGCGGAATAAGGACTATGGTAGTCCGGCCACTGATCAACCTATTACCTCGACAATGAATCCATCTAATGAATCAGTACCACCAACTATTATTCCTTAATTTACAATTAAGCCACCAAAGGGAGTAATTCATAATTCGACATATAATCCTTGAGCAAGAGCTGCACAAAATTATAATATAGTTGAAGATTTGGCTCAATCCCCTTCAGCTATGTCTGCTCTTGAGGTATTACAAAATTGTCCCTCCCAGAAACAGGCTTTATTGTCGGCCGTTGGTGGAATTGATCCGACTAATTCTAATCTTGTCGTCTTTAATCATATGGCCTATGTGTCACAATTACCAGCAGAATTGGCATTCTCCATACAATTAAATGTTCTCAATCACCTTGTTCATTGCACTATTATTGATGAGGGAGCATCTACGTGCATTATCTCTCTAAACTATTGGAATTCACTTGGCTCGCCGCAATTATCACAATCATCAACGACGTTGAAGGTTTTTGATGGAAGAACATATAAACCTTGTGGTATTATCAATAACCTGCATGTTGAATTAGGGGGAAAAACAGTAAGTATTGATGTCGAGGTTGTTGACGGACCCCTTGACTATAATATTTTACATGGAATACCATGGGTATATGCAATGACTACCATTTTTTCTACATATTTTAGAATGATTTCCTTTCCACATAAAGATACAATCACAGTCATTAATCAATTATCCTTTTTTGCCTCCCCTTTGCAGGTAACTGGAATCATTCTGTTTGTTCACTTACCCCAAATAGAAATCCAAAACATTGGTGTAGGACTTTTAAAGGATTACACTCTTATGGGAACCTTGCATTACCGCCACCCACGACGTTGGCAGAAATTGCAAGCATAGAGACATGTTACATGATCTCTTCCACTCTATCTAGCTTAAGGAATACTACGGGTGATTCTGAAATTTATACGTGGGATGATGTTTTACCGCCCAGCGCTATTGAGTTGGCATAGCAATCAATCTATTTGGCTTGGGCGGAAAATCCAAAATCAGCGTCGCCGAGTGTTTGGGTTGATCGTTCATTAGATTTTGGTACTCCATCTGATCCATTTTCCTCAAAATTTTTGACAGATGAAAATATTTTGTAAGCCATGATGTCAAACGGAGAACCATGGGAAGATTATCATCATCGTTCCAATCTTCCTTATTATGAAGAAAACAATCTCATTGAACTATATCACCCATACATCCAAACTTTCTTTTCAAATTCTCTACCGATTAATGCAATTGACTCTAAGCGAAATTTATCAAATATCGAAGAAATTATTTCTATCGATATTTCGATCAAACCTGGCGTTGTAGAAAATGTTCATGTCGGTGACTATCTTTTTCTCCATCATAACTTGATTTATATCGCTCTTTTTTTAGTTAATTTCATGACATATTCTCTTGGTCTTACGAGGAAATGCCAAGAATAGATACTAGTATAGTTGAATACACTATTAATATGTATCTTAATGTCAAATTGGTGCATCAACGACTTCGTCCTGTTCATCCAAAGAAATCCACTGCCATTAAAGCAGAAGTTGAAAAAAAAATTTGTGCTGGTTTCATTTACCCTGTTCCTCTAACTAAGTGGGTTTCCAATATCATTCCTGTTATGAAAAAACAAGGAACCATTAGAGTGTGCGTTGATTATCGAGATGTTAATCAGGCTTGTCCAAAAGACAACTATCCTACTCCCTTTATCGACCAGATTATTAATGATTGTGCTAGATGCGAAATATTTTCGTTCATGGATGGATTTTCTGGCTAAAATCAAATCAATATCCGCCCAAATGACCAACATAAGATAGCATTCATCTGTCCGTGAGGCACATTCGCATATAGGAAACTTCAGCTTGGTTTAAAGAACATTGGGGCAACCTTTCAGAGAGCTATGGATAATGCTTTCAATGACATCAAGCACATTATTCAACCATATCTATATGATTTACCAGCGTATTCATGAAATTGGACTGATCACCCGATGCATTTGAGAGCCATTTTCTTATGTTGTCGACACTACAAGATACGCCTCAATCCACAAAAATGTGTTTTTTGTGTTGGTTCTGGTCGATTGCTCAAATTCGTAGTCTCAAAATAAGGAATTCGAATAGACCCACTGAAGGTACAGGCCATTCTTGATTTTCTTGCACCAACAAACTTACTTTAGATACAGAAAATTCAAGGAAAGGCTAACTTCCTGAGAAGTTTCATTCCAAACCACGCCGAAATGGCTAAAGGATTTACTCTATTTTTGAAAAAGGGAGTTCCCTTCCATTGGGACCAAGTTGCGCAAGCTTCTTTTGATGTTGTCGAGGACCATCTTGTCTGAGCGTCATTAATGTATCCTCCTAATTATCAAAATGATTATTTCCTATATATCGTCGCGGCTAAAACGACCATCGCTATGGTTTTGGTCCAAGTAGAAGATGGAATTGAACATCTGATCTATTATTTGAGTAGCAATCTCAATGATACGTAATTTAAGTACTCATACGTGGAAAAGATTGCCTTGGCAGCTATTCAAGATGTCCAAAATTTTCACCATTATATCATGCTCTGAAAAACAACAATAGTTTCGGATTGTAACCCCATGACTTACATATTATCACGTCAATTTTTGGGGGGGAAATATTCAAAATGGTTCGTCATTTTGCAGGAATTTGATTTGGAATTCATCAAATCCAAGTCAAATAAGTCTTTAGTTTTGGATGAGCTTCTCTGTGACCTTCCCTCTGATAGTACTGCTAATACGTCGGAACCATCTATTCCAGACGAGTCTCTTTTTCTGATCGGATCATCTGATCCTTGGAATGGGGATTTCATCATTTATCTCCAAACCCAAAATTTTAACCCTAATACCTCTCGCTCTGATCAGCGATGTATTCGATACCAAGCCAAATATTATCTGATCATCGGTGATACACTTTATCATCGTGGTGTTGATACCATTTTATGGAGGTGCCTCACACATGACGAGGCCAAAAAAGTATTAAATGATTGTCATGCTGGGGCTTGTGGTGGAAACTTATCTGGATATGCTACCGCGCAGAAGATACTTCGCGTTGGTTACTTTTGGCCTACTATTTTTCGAGATTGTATCCTCACAGTCAGAAGTTTTCATGCATGCCATATTTTTTATCGTAAAATCCGGAAACTGCTAATGCTAATGCGTCCTATTGCCTCTGCTGGACCATTTACGAAATGGGGTATTGACTTCATGACCTGTAACCCTCCTTCGTCCAAGGGGCATGGTTATATTATTGTCGCAGTCGACTATTTTACCAAATGGGTCGAAGCGATGCCTACATTCAACAACACAAGACAAACAACTGCATTGTTTTTCTTCAACCATGTTATTGCACGATTTGGGGTCCCACAGGCTATAGTTACGGATCATGGGAAGAATTTTTGCAACCATATGATGTCTAAATTGACTGCCAAGTTAGGATTGTCACATGATAATTCTACTCCTTATTATCCACAATCAAATGGACAAGTTGAGGCTATTAATAAAATTCTTAAACGCATGCTTCAACGAATGATAGGAGTCCGTAAAATGAATTGGCACTTGATCCTATACTCCTCTTTGTGGGCGTATCGAACCTCGGTGAGAAACGCAACCGGATTTACTCCTTTTCAATTGGTATGTGGTCTGGAAGCTATCTTACCAATCCAATGTGAAATATCATCGTTAAAACTCGCGATAGACTTGTTACCTAACACCTCAGAAGAAGAAGCGTGTCTCCTAAACCTCATCCATCTAGATGAAATGCGTCATGAAGCCCAATTGGCCAACGAAGCGCATAAGAGACGTATAAAGGTGCAATATGACAAAAATTTCCAGCCTCGCATCTACTCATAGGGCGACTTGGTCCTTCTTTACAATCAAGAAGTTGTTGTAATAGGTACAAGGAAATTCGAACCATTATGGAATGGCCCCTATATTGTCAAAAGAGTTCTTGCTAAGGGTGCCTACGAGTTAGTTGATTACTATGGAATTCCATTGGCACAACCTAGAAATGGGTTGTATTTGAAAGGATACTATGCTTAATCATGAGCATAGTAATTTTTTGTATTATATTTTTTATATGTTATTGATTTGCATTCACTATCTTAATTTGTTTTTAGAGTTTTCTTGACATTAGTAATCCGCTCTACATTTTATGGCAGATGTCTAAATATTCGGAACCATTTGTTGGATATGCTGATGGTGCTAGTCGTAGTACGCAGAATCTATCCTCTGCAGTGTGGGCCATTTTCTCTCCGAACGGTGAGTTAGTGAGTTTTCAAGGGATTTGTATCGGTAGATCGACAAACAATATCGCTGAGTATAGCGTGTTGATCGAACGTCTCTCTAATGCCAATTCATTTGGTATTAACCGCATAATCATAAGGTTAGACTCACAACTTCTGGTATTACAACTTACGAGTATTTATATTGTTAGAAATCCAACACTTTTTAGATTTCTCCTAAGAGTTTGACTTTTGGAGAGACATTTTTATTTCATTTAATATCAACATATTTCCAAAAATTTGAACACTTTAACTGATTCATTAGCTAATCAAGTTTTAGATAGACATTTGTGACATAGGTAAAGAAATCATTCACATCATTGAATAGTATTGTGCATTAAACATAGGAAAAACTCGGAAATCATATAGATAGATAGTTATAGGTTTTTACAAAATTTGTGCCCAAGACACATTGGTCATCTGACCTCAAAATGTATGCAAAATGTCACAAGTAAACTAGTGGTGCTCATGGTAACATGTTATAGATCTAGCAATCCTGCAAAGCAACTACATCCAACGGTTAGGAACCCCAATAGTGTGTCGCTGCAGTTGCATGGGAAGCTCTTCGATCCAGAAATCCAGAATCCCAAAGGTCAACCCCTCTATGTGCTACTAAAGCTCAGCCAAAGTCTCAGCCATATCAAGTTCCTGAAGGACTGCTCTCCCAACAACCCTCTCTGCTGGCGCATCTGTTTAGCGCTTTGGTTCCTCTACTGGTTGAACACAACCAATATCTTCATTACATAAAAAATTTATTTTAGTATTGGAAAGAAATAAAAACACAAAAACATTGTATAAACCTTAGAAAAATCAAAAAACATGGTTGAATCATTCTTACCTATTGCACGCCACTGAGCGCCTTCTGGTAATACTAAATTTGGATCTCCTCGGAAGTCGACGCCTGTGTATGCATACTCATCAATGGCGACAATATATCGTTGGAACCAAGAGAAGAATGCAATAGAGAACACAACATTTGATTGACTTGCATGCCAACCCATGAGTTCTACCCATCTCTGCATTTGAGGATCTCTAGGACTAGATATATCCAATGTTACATGTTGTGGCTACATTAGTGGAATCCGTTCCAAAGTGAAGGAGATAAGGATTGAACCATAACTGAAATTTTTCTTCCTTCTTCCCTTTTCTTTATTCAGTTGTTCCTTTATTTGAGATAAAACAGCTTCAGACCAGTTGAAGACTGTTGGCTCTAAGCACTCTAGCGCATACTGCATATATGATCTATTCGCTACATATAGTGTAACGGTGCCAGCAATTTTAGCGATCGTAAAAAGGATGGTTCTCAAAGGCAAATCCCTGACATCCTCAATGTTTATTTTTCCATCTTTGCTAGGTTCTTCCCCTGGATAGAAATATTGCATAACATAATCCCTCACTGTCTCTCCTCCAAAGGTAGACCCTATGAGAGAAATGGGAAAACCTCTCCTCGACAAACCTGTGAGAGAATACACATCCTCAACTGTTATGGGAACCAATTTGTTCTTAATGTGAAATGCCTCTATCGCCGGATCCCATGCTCGAAATAAGAACTCCAAGATTTCTATTTGTTGCCTCATTCCCAACAATTTGAAGTACTTAAGTAGTCCACAATCTCTTAGGGCTCTTATAGTACCCGGATCATTCAAGGAAATCATATATTGTTCTTCATGTTCTCTTTCCCTCCATGTAATCGTCATTATAATCCGATGGAAACCTGAAATACAACTATAAAATCAATTAGATTCCAATCATTACAAAAAACTAGGCAAATTTTGAGCACAGCATGAAAACCAAAAACTTGAACTGCACCCAACGCACTCCCTGAGCTGAGACAGTGTGTTGCACATGCAAGTACCCTTCAGTGTACCTGCTATGCAATGCAGGTTTCGACATTCAGGGGTGTGTTACCCTCATTTTGGGCAGAATTTACCCTAGGGGCCTTAAAACGGTAAAAATTTGCAAAAAATGGAAATGAAATGAATACTAAAAGGAAGAGGAGGTTCATGGCACTAACCTGGATCAAACGGCGATGAAATCCGTCCACAGAAATGACTGCAATCAACGACTGAAGTTCAAGGGAAAAATCAGGTTCAGAGCTCCAAAATGCAAATGGTAACTATGGAATGGTAAAAATGAATAGTGAAACTACTTTTTATAGTCATTTAATTGTTTTCAAGTTAAATTTATTGCTATGACTATATTTTTATTATGTTTTTATCATGAAACAGGTATTTTTAATCCATTTGATGTTGTTTTGAACAGGAAATACAACTGATGAACATATTAGTCGTGCAGATTTATTCAAAGAATGACTTGACCACAAAGCATACTTTTTCTTCTTATTTTTCGAGCTTTGTTAAAAACGTAAAAGGATTTGAAGCGCACTTTTATCTCTTTTTCAAGCTTCGATAATAGTGAAAAAGGAAACCCTAGAGTCTTCTTTCAGCTTTTTTTCAGACTCTGATAATTTGAAAAGATTGTCGATAACTTGTCTTTTCGATCTCATTAAAGTAACTGAATCGATATCTTCTCAGTATAATTTTAACCCTTTTCTGGATTGAGATAGATTATTTACGAAAAAGGAATACCTTGGCTAAACATGACCAAAGAGGTTCTATCAGATATTATTTTACACTTTTTTCGGATCTGAGTGACAAATTTACGAAAAATTACTTTTGGAGTTCTCTTTCGTCCTCTTTTTCAGACTCTCTAAATATGAAAAAGGACCGGGCTATCACTGTCATTAAGCTCGTTAAAACATAAAATAGCGACGGGCTTGTCGATCATGGCAAGAATCGAGTTTCATTCATCGTTAGACTCGTTAAATTATTAAATAGTGATACTTTATTTGCCTGAAGGGTTGAATTATAGATCAAGAAAATGTTATCCTCCTCAAGCTTGTTAAAAAATAAAGAGGTACTGGTCGAAAAATGACCGTGGAAAATTTGAGAAAAGTAAGCAAATTTTATTTTTGGTAGCAAGTCACTCTTGAACATGAAACTTCTTTCACTCCATGTCCGTGACTGTTTGGGTTGGGTAATCATCTTGATGGTTCATCATACCTTCACTTCGGTTTTGGGTCAATGCTGCCAACTCATCATAGTGTCGTCGATATGTTCAAGAGAAGTCATCCAATGATTAAAAACTCATCCATCTTCAATACTCATAAACCTTCATTTTCATGACTGTCATCCCTGAAAATTGTTGTATCAAGTCATACCCTTGTCTCTGAAATTAGTAACTCTTCTTTTGCAATAAGGTGACTTCTTGTCGACGACAAATCAATCTCCAGGAAGTTCACTTAGAAACATCAGATTCCAGTACCATGAGGCTTGTTACAGCTTCGACAAGATCCTCGCTTCCGGACCTATGACTGAAATATTTTTTTTGGCGTTCGACATCAAATCATCTATTCACACCTTACGAAATGTATTGCATTACCTTAAGGGCCATTAACATTAATGATGGTTCTCTCACGTTTTTTAACAGCTCACATCATTGTCTGGTAATAAAAAGATGTTTTTCCATGTTCGACTACAAATCATATATTCGCATGGCTAGACTTGTACCCGAACGATCGAGTGAACAAGATAAGAAGAACTCGGATCTAGTTTCATCAATCTGAGCTGCGATTTGAGGATTTTTGTACACATCATCTGTACGGTGACCTTACATATAGATTTTCATCCAAACATGGGCCTATATCTGTAGGCATGTCTGCATCTGGGCAACATTCCAATGAAGATGACTTTTTGAATTATGTAAATGTTATTAGATTGTTTTATGTGCTAAACATGGGAATGCCTACCCTCAGAAACTATGATCAAAAGAGGATATATCATGATGTAATTTATTTTAAGATTAATGCAGGTGACCACTCCGCTTCGTTTCCAAACTCATCACAGTGTAAAGCATCTCAACCAAATGTTCTTATTATTTGGATCTCATGATTTAGGGGGCAATTGTTATAGGTCAATTTGGGCACCATTCCCAATGACCTGGTTAACTAGGCATCATCTCCAGGACCAATGATCAAGGGTCTATAATTCCCTATCATTTCAATTGCTACATGCCCTAAGACAAGAAACAAGAAAAATCAAGCAAGACTTTCATCAAGCAAAGGTTTCCATGGCTTGAAGCTTATTATATAGCATATGAGAGCTCACCAACACAGGCTCTAAGGGGCCTAAGTGCATTGCATATGCAGGTATCCCCATACAAGGTTGTTTTGTAAAGCACTTCCCGACATTCACAGGTGTGTTGGTCACATTGGGAGCGAAATTCTCATTGTTCCGGAATCTCCACTTGGCCAGTGCCTTTTAGAAGAGTTCAAATGTGTCAAGCTTCGGATCCAAGTGTCCATTTGACATCTACATGACTGGAAACATGTCTTGCCTATTTTTGGAAAGTTATTGATTGCAAAACAATCTACAATTCATCTATAAATTGAGCACAGATCTAAGTGCTTGAGAAGGAAGAATTTGAGTAGAGAAATGCTGGAGAATTTTCAATTGAGAGCTAGATTTGTGAAGCTGCTGCTGGAGAGATTTATACTGTGATGAGGCTTGGGAACATTGCTGGAAGGTCGCTTCAAATTAGTCACTAGGTTGTAACCTCTCCTTCTATCATCAATAAAGAGCACTGATTTTTTTTCCCTATATGCATCTATATTG